>JAGDQP010001059.1:0-82280 GCA_022664845.1 Lepisma saccharinum
TAAATCAACCCACTGGATTTAACCTTTTCAGTTGGGTTGCCGTAACCTTGCACTTATTAAGCTCTATATTTACCAACTCACTCGGTTAGATCAACCTTTTTTTGGGTTACTAGTAACCTTTTATTTTTTTCCGTGTGCCGGTAATGCTTATGGTTGTGAAAGCTGGAGTACGGCCCTAGCAGATGAACATAAAATTACGTGTGTTTAAAAATGAGATTTTGAGAAACATATACGGGGCGAAATGACTGGAGAATGGAGGAGACTGTATAATGAAGAACTCCGGGGACTGTACGATTCAACCGAAGCTGTAAGAACAATGAAATTGCGATGACTCTAATCAGTAGGCCATGTATCTCGGATGGGGAAAACGAAGATTATATTCTATCTCTGTTTGGAAGTCGCAAGGAAAGATACAGTTGGGAAGACTGAGATGTCTTTGAGAATACAACATTTGAAGATATTTTCGAGAAGTAGATGTTCGTGATGAAACCTGGTTTGATCTTGCCCCGGATAGAATCTATTGTGAACGTTTATTACTGTGGCCATGACCTTACGATTTCCGTAAGTCATTAGTTAGTTATTATTGTGATTCACATCATTATTATTTAGACTAGTATCCTTCGTGCCATTAGTCGATAATATCCTCATCACCCATGCGCCGTTCACGGCGCGTGCACAGTGTACTATCCTTTACCTTTACTATCGTTCCAAAATTAGGTTTTGGGAGGGGTCCAAGGACTTCCGGGAGATGTGTCTGGGCATGAAATATACTCCTGAAGTTATACTATTTTCCCATAAAAGTCATATTTTTTGGGGGGGTGAGGGGGCTCAATACGTGCCTGGCACATGGGAACAT
This sequence comes from Lepisma saccharinum, assembly GCA_022664845.1. Lineage (NCBI taxonomy): Eukaryota > Metazoa > Arthropoda > Insecta > Zygentoma > Lepismatidae > Lepisma > Lepisma saccharinum. Next base: position 857 of record JAGDQP010001059.1, read on the forward strand.
AGCCTTTCATACTGGAAAAAAATAAACTAAAGACTATTTATTGGTTTGTTTCTAAAACATTTTATATTTGATTTTATTTAATTTCCTCTTACAGGTTTCAATTTATTTCCTCTTATGGGTTTCAATAATTAGTCCTCTTTGTTGTAAATAATTCCCATATGACTCTCGTATCTTTACTGCATGTGTCACTGATATCTAAAAAAAACACCTCCTATTCCGAACTATAAAAGAAAATATATTGTAAGGTTATTCCCGACGCAACCCCTTCCCTTAATTTCTAGGTGTGCCAGGATGACTTTCAACTCATGAGACAGTTCTCTTTCGTATTTCTTCAACAAAGTCTGGTAAACACTCCAGCTTGTCATTTGTAAAATGTAATAAATCCACCAGAGCCCACTCATCCCTAAAAACCTGTTTTGATACAATGCTTTACGCGGACAGAGGGTTGACAATGAAAGGAAACTGGAAAGGGAAGGTACTTCTTTCACGGTAGAACGCATTATTGCGCGTGACAGGGGAGGGTGAGTGGGAATATGCGGAGCCTAAACCAGCAGAAGAGCTCGGAGAATTTTTCTTTTTTAGACGAAAATATTGATTTTATAATAAAATTGTAGAGTATTTTTAAAGAATTGTTGACATTCAATTTAACAGCTATGTTCAGGAAGGTGTTAACGTACTTTTTAGAATTTTGATAACGTAAATAGGAAATTTTAAATTCGTCATTATATCGCATTTTGCTACGGATGAATGCTAGGTTCAACAGCTAATTGGGCTGCAATTAATGAAGTACACTATTCAGGAGAAGACAGAAATGGCTTTTATTCATGTGGCAGGCATGAGTCAACGGGACACAGCAGAGGAATACCACAGGCGACATCAGATCAACGAAAGCCAAACCATTCTACTATTAGTCGTTTACTGAAACGGTTTGAGGGTACAGGCAGTATTCACGATAAATCACTTTCTGGACGGCCAGCTAGAGCAACAGGCAAGTCAAAATCAACTGATGTAATAGCGAAGTTGTGTGTTAGTCCAACACGGTCAACGAGAAATGTGGCACAGGAATGCGGTATCAGTCAACCATCTGTGTCTAAGATCTCCAATCATTTCCATCCCTACAGCATATATTTTGAGCAGGAACTTCATGGTGGTGACACCGGTAGACAGGTGCTTTTCTGTGAGTGGTTTTGAGAAAAGACGAATACACCAGCCGAACCTTGAAAGTGATATGATTTTCAGCGACGAGACATGTTTACATTTGAACGGAAAGGTGAATAGACATAAAGCTGAGTTTTGGGCAGACGAAAAACCCCATGTAGCTGTAGAAGCACATCATCAGACTGACCCCAGGTTAAACGTGTGTTTTTTCATACACGGAAATGTTATTGTTGGTCCCGTGTTTCTGAATGACAGGCTCACTGCAGATCAGTACAAAAATCATCTCGAGGTTACACTGTTGCCATATTTAGATAATCTGCCTTTGGAAAGTAGACATGGATTTTTTCTTTCAGCAGGATGGGGCACCACCGTACTTCGGACAGGCAGTCTGTCAGTTGCTGAATGAAGTTCTTCCTGAACGTTAGATTGACGGAGCCGAGTGATCGCCAGACCTGACGCTACTAGGCTATTTTTCCTATGGGGGAGACCTCTAATCTACAGTATATACCAACAGACCTCGAACACTAATAGAACTACAGGAGAGCCCGTGGAGGAATAACACATGCAATATTACGGAATGTACGCTGAAGTTTCCTACACCGTGTTCGGATATGTCGTCTACACAGTGGGAAGTCAATTTGAACACCTTCTACATTAGTGTACATTCGGAACACGTAGCGGGACACAGCAGTTGTAGTGGTAAATTCTTCAGTTTAATTGTTGGAATGTCTGTTGTATCGAGTTTTATTTAATTTCTGAGTGTTTTCAAACACATTAGAGTGTAAAAAGCTCTATTCTTCGTTCCACGTGTGTGGTTTCAAGCATATTAAATTAAAAACTAAATAAGTTACGTTAGGTCAAGTTGATATGGAAAACACAATGTCGCTTTGTCTCATATTTTTCACTATATTTTGCTTCGGTTAGGACAAGTTGATATAGAAAAGGTGATATCGCTTCGTGTCATAGTTTTCACAATATTTTGCTTCGCCTTCCTTTCAACTTTTGGACACCCCTTATTGTACGCTAGAAATTTTGGATGTATGCCAGGTGCCCGGAACCTGGACGTCCTGGGGTGCGAAACTTTCAGTCGACCTCAATTGCCCAACAGCTGCGATTATCACAACGTTTTTCATATGAAAATTGAGTAGAATTAAGTAATGTTTCCAATGAATCAATAATTGAACCGACTCTCTATTTGAAATTTTCAACTTGACCCCGTCACACACATTTCCTTACGCCATTGAATTCCCAAATATGATAATTGAATTCCTCAAATTAACACTTTTTTTTTTTTTTTTTTTTTTTTGTTCCACTGCTTTACACCGCTCCATAATGAAATTGTTCTATGATGCCGGATTTTAAAATCACCCAGTATATATTAAATCATCTTGGCGAAAGACAACATTCTTGTCTCACTCCTTGGCCTATTGGTGTTTGTTCCTATAAGTCATCGTCTACTTTTACCTTTATTCTCTGATGCAGATGAAAGTTCGTTAGGTCTTCGATCTGTCTTTCCCACGCCTGCATTATTCAATACTTGCATTAAGATTTTCCAGTTGACTCGACTTTTACCTGATCAGCAAATGCTATGAACTCCTCGTTCCAATTGTTCTTAACAAACCGATAGCGTCCCTTGTTCCTTTCTTTCTTCGAAATCCAAACTGTACATTTTCAAATTCTGCATTTACCCTACCATAAAAACTTCCGTTTAATACTCGTAGAAGAATCCTTTCTTAGTGCGCTGTTAAGCTGATGCTTCTGTAATCCTCATTCATCTCGTTAACAGCCTTCTCAAATTCTTCTTTGAGTATTTGGAACCCTTTTTCAGTATAACTTCTATATTTAATTTAAGTGAGACGCTTCTATGTATTTTTTTCCATCTGTCCAATAAAGTTTTCCGATATCTTATGGGGTCACCATTTATGTCCTCGAATAACCAAACAGTTTTGTTTCCCTTAATTCTAAATTCCATCCTACTTGCTTTCTTGTTCATCAGATCATCGTCCTATTGTTTCAAAGGTTGTTTTTTTTTTTTTTTTGCATTTTTTTGTCATCCATGTTTCTCTTCGAATTCCATTATTTAACTTCCTATGCATTTTTTAACTTCTTCTGAATACGTTTCCATTTTTTTTTCTCCTTCATTTCTCTTCATGGTATCCTATTACTTCCCTTTCCATTAGTACTTCCATCTATTCTCACCGTATTTGAATTTTAGAGTTTAGAGTTCTCACCGTATGTCTATCTGCGCTAAGACCAAATTGTTGACAAAGTGAATATCGACTCCAGAAAGAGCCTTTGCATTCTTCAATCAGTTTCTGAATTTATGCTGAATTGGAACGTAGTTGAACCGAAACCTTTCGTTGTCTGGGCATGTCTAGGTATATCTTTTATTTTGTTTAAACTGCGTGTTCCCCACCACCATTGAATATTGGTTGCGAAAGTAAACTAATTTCTGGCGTCTTGGGTTTCTCTTTCCAATCTCGTATTTTCCTACTATTTCTCCATCTTGTCCTTCGTCTATATCTGCATAAAATTGCCCATCTGTATGATGCTTGTATCCTTATGTTCTCCCCTCCAGGTATTTGTAATTTATTACTTGCAATTATTAAGTCAATAAATAATATGTACATCTAATTAAGTTACAAGAAAGGTTGTAGAGTTTTACATAATAATAAATGTTCAACATGTTACTTTGTTATTTAATCTTCTGGATATTTAATGTAATGTTAATTAACTATTCACACACTTTAATCATCGTAATCAGTTTCAGAATTAGATAATTCGATCCATAACTATATCTGAAACATTCTCTTGGCTTCCCAGAGTTCTCAAAGCAACAAGAGTCTCTTCTTTAAGGTTTTCAAACATTTCCAATATAAATATTTCCCTTTGCCAGTTAGACTTTCTGTCCAGCCTCTTCTAGAGAAGGCATTGAATGAAGGGAGTGCAGGTGCTGTGAGAGGACCGAGAGCTTGATATAATTCTCGTAGACCTAAAATATTGTGTTTTGAGTGTTCAAGATACGCCTCAATCGCTAATCTAGGGTCACGTCTCAAAACTAGAAGCAAAATGTCAGTATCCCGAGCAAAAATGTGCAGTGATGGAGCACATCAAACTTCAAACTGCTGCATCTGTAGGAATAATGATCTTGGTCTGCTTCTTCGTGAGTACTTCTAAGATGTTCTAAATCGCAGTATGTTGCCGCCACATACGAACGCCATGCACATACAATGTCTTTTCAGATAATTTGGCAAACTTGATTATTTTTTCGGACTGATATGCAATGAATTCATTTGTGTATTTATAAGGCAGAAAAGCTTGTTTGTAAAAGTACTTACTTCTCATTACCTTGTAATGAACTTGTATAGTTCCTCAACGCCTCGTCTTTCTTGTTACGTTCTTGATGGAATCTTTGTGAGAATCAAATACCAAATGAATTTCGTGAAAGATAGGTCTACTATTCTGCTTTCGTCATCATTTGTGCAAACTGAAAGTTTAGTGAAGTACTATAAATCATTCATGTAATGCTTTTCCTTTGTGCCTAATTTTCCTGCATAGCTTTATTGTGGCCCGTGTGTCTACTATGGTAAACACACATGCAGACATGAAAATCCTCTAGCTTAAACACATTCACACTCTCGCTCTCTCTCTCGTCTTTCATTTTGTCAACCAATCTACATATCTAACCTGCTAATGTTAAAATAGTCGTAATTACCGGAAAAGAAAGAAAACTTTTAATGAATTTTCCATCAGCAGCGCCTTAAAAAACGCTTAGGAAAAATTGGCGAAACATGAATATTAAATTATCAATATCTCTAGAACTATCCAACCTATCTTAATTCTGTTTGTCGCATTGGAAAGGACACATAAAATGCTAAGCAACATCTCTCTTGACATTTTTCAAGCAAGTCAATACTTTCTGAGTAATTCGTAAAATTGCATAATTACCGACAAAGTACTCCTTAAATATTAATGTACTCAAAATATGTTACTGATTATTATTTTTAACCTTCACTTGTAGCATTGATTTGCTTTAAAAAAATGTTGTATGTTATAGCAGTTCCGGTTGTATCTCACGTTAAGTGTTTTGAGTCGGCGGTCGTATTGATGTCATTACTCGGACCCTAAGGGGTGAAAAAGGTGACATCATGGAAATTCTTTCAGGGGCACAAATGTAATCGATTGACTCATATAGCATGCTTTCATCTTCAAACTGCACACGGAGCACTTTTTTACTGACAAATGCTCCCCTACTAATTGATAACTGCGGCGCACGGAGAACCATTATGATCTATTCCAGAAGCTAGTGCCTAGTTCGGTGCAGATAAATACAACGGTATGGGAGCACTTCGAAATATTAAATTTTTGAAATTGGTGTCCTGCGTTGACAACTGCGGCGCACGGAGTACCTCTATAAATAGTGTCCCTGCATCTCTCGCGTTACACGAATCCCGACAACCTTGTCCTCAACACCGGTAAAGCAGGTCAGATGACCTATGGACGCCGTATTGTTCTAAGCCAAACAAGAGGCAGGAAGAGGAATATATTGTGTTTAGTTTATTATGCCGAACTCTTCGGTATATAACTCCAACAATTTATGTAAGAAATGGATATAAAATGCATCGTTCTCCAAGAGATAGAGACGAAAGTTTTAGGCGGTGAAAGCTAATCGAAAAGACGAAAGTACCCCTCTTTCGTTTGGATACCCAGTAAAATTTCAACTGTGTTGTTTGTGAGGTAAGTACAGTATATTTTGTTAGTTCATGTACTGTATCATCACATAAAAGTATTATGTCCTTAGATCGTCGAAAACATATTTCAAGTATGTTACCCGTTTTGTATTGTTAACGTTAATTATGGCAGTACACTAAGTTAAATGATGCAAGAAATAGCACAGAGAGATAAGGTGTGACGGTTTTTATCTAAGGCAACCTACAGAGGGTTAATAGGTTAATAAGAAATACAACAAAATTGCAATTAAATGTATAAAAGATGTTTAGATCCCGGATTCTAAACTGTTAGGGGCGCCAGTTTGGAGGAATGTTTTAAACAATAAATTTACAATTTTATATAGCATTAGGCTTTTTGAAATTGAACCCAAGTTTGGCCAGGGCCCACCTATTACACGGAGAGATTTAATAAAAGTTACGGTTAAATTAAATTAATTTAAACACTACTGAGAATTAACTCTTTCATTAACTTTAAGATACACTTTTTACAGGACGAATAGAATAGCAAGGTATTTAGTTTAACTCCAAAATAAACACAAAAAAAATACCTTATTGTAACATTTATTTACAAAACAAAATAGAAAAAACCGTACTCTAACTGTTTACTTGAAAATTGACTTTATGGACGTTGATTTTAAGTTTCAACATCCTTATGGACGTTGATAAAAGATTTTATATGGATCTTTTTTTTATATATATAATTAGAGTGAAGTTATTGGATTGATGGACTGCTTTAGGTAAACTACATGGGAATTACTGCTTGATAGCCACTTAATTAATTAATCTGCTGAGACCTTGAAGAGGATATAATACGTAATTGTTACGTTTTTAACTTTATGAACGATCTAGCCAGAGATAAAATTATTTTACATAGAATTAATTGTTTTTTGGTTACCAAGGACATTTTTCATACACTTTTAGAACAAATATAGCCCGACTACTAACTTGAACAGTGCCGATTTTAAGGAATTCGTTAGACTTCTGAAAATATTTTAATTGCCGAACCAGAACTCCAATAACAAGTGCTTCGTAATACCTTGGTTTTTCTGACCTTCCCACCCTTAATGAACTTATAGAAAGAGTGGGGCGTAAACATGCAAAAGGCCAAGAAGAAAAGGATATGCTTATTATGCTTAAAAACTGCAAAGCTGATTACTGTCAGCTATTTAGTCTAGCTACTGAGATTATTGTCTCATATAACTAATTAGTAGGAATTATATTAACAATTACAGATAGACAACAGATATATCTCAACCATTACTCGTAGATTTTTTCATTCAAAATCAACCAAAAGGCTGTCAGTTTGACCTGCTAGCACAACAAGATAAAGAACAGTAATTTTTGTTTACTGCTACACATTGGAATAGATGAGCAATTGAAAATAGAAAGAGAGAGAACCCCTTTTTTGCTGATTTTTACTGGTGATGTCTTATTATTTAAGAGATATTAAATAACCTTTTGCCTGTGGAACAGTAAATTTCCATAATTTGAATTTAGAACAGAGAAATACAAAATTTTTATTAAATTTTCAATCACAAGGATTGGAATGGCTTATGTTTGAGGTTGCTAATTGTAATAACGTTTATTTTCTGCAACTTTAAACAGACCCAGTGATAAGAGCCTTCCAAAAATACACCTGGACTCTACCGAGAATTTAATCTACTTCTGAGATCAACAATAATTACGCTACCTAGCGAAATAATGGCTTTCATTTACGAATCAAAATGCTTTCACAACTGCAGAAATTAAGTTATAAGCCGTCTTAGTTTATTTATCTTTGCTTTACTTTATTGCTCATATTTTAACAAATATACTACAGAAGACTAGTAATTAGGGAACTATTTTATTATTGAGTTTTAATTTTTTACAAACAAAATTAAGCAAATATCTAAGCAGCTTGAAATTAATAGAGTTGTTTATTAATAGAGTTTTGACTTTTGTTTTTAACGATTTGACATTTACTTTAAAAGAAAATGGAGGTTGCTGAGTTCGTCTGATGAGCTCTTTTATGAATTACAAACTTTAATTTAGGTATCTTATTTATAAAAGAAGCTTTAGAGAAATACTTTAGCCGAGCACTGTTGATTTTTTTTTTTTTTTTTTGAGAAAGTGAATTATTTTTAAATTAGCAATGTTACTATCATTTTTTTTTAGAGACGGGCTACTTTAATTTATAAACAAAAGGATTATTTACTTCCGAATTTAATGTCCGTGGCGGATATCGTAACCATACAGAGTTTACAATAAGGAAGTTACTCCATTTTTCTAGATATAGTAATACAAACTTGGCAATCAATCGTATTTACTTTTAAAGAGAATTTACTTTCTTAATTTCCGTGAACACGAGAGAATAAGATAAGTAGTAATTGATAATTTTTCGTAAAAAGAAGTTACTTTGGAACAGAGCGTGTTACTTTGCTGCGTTTGTATCTTTTTGAAGAATTTCCAACTTTTTGAGAATTTTTACAATTTGGTCTCACGAGCATCGTCCAAATTTCGGAAACTTTGCTGGAGCCTCCAGGCCACTTTTTAACATATGTTCACCAATAGAGACCTTTTTTTGGCAGTGGTTGGTTGTTTTATTTTAAAGACAACCCTTTGTCTTAACTTAATAAACTGTACGAAGATTACCGAAAGACAGAAACGATTTATTGCGATTTAAAAAAAAAAAAAAAAAAAAACTTATTTAAATAACATAATCAAGGAACGATGATGAGCTTGAATTAGAAAATGTAGTTTAAAATTTACAGAGTCACCTCCTCCAGTTATTCCTATAAAGCAAAAAATAAACAGTAAAAGCATAATAAACAGTATACATAACATTATTCATTTACTAAAACAAAAGATTTCTTACTTGCTAATATAGAAATAAACATCCAATACACATAATTTACACTTACAACTTACTACCTACTTCTTACTGCTTAATGCTGGCCAGCTTTCTACCTTACATCCTAAGACAAGGATTACATTTTGTATACAGTAACATTTTGGATTATTAATACAGAATCGAAGAGATTTAATTCGCAATTTCATAGAGAAATTAAAAAAAATTGTGGCGGTTTTTTCCTAAAAAAAAAACATAGTACTGCCACAAAGGAGTGATATCATCATCTAACTTTTACCATCTACAGTAAATAGTTTCATTACTCATCGACTGGTAGGCTTACTGCCGTGACAAGCATCTTTAATAACGAAAAATCCAGTTTATCACCTAGTAAAATAAGGCCTCTATGATACTCTTCAAACTAACTGTTTTGAATTTTAGATCGTTATCCAATAAAATATTATTATTGTTGTTGTTGATGTGATTATTGCTATTACTATTATTATTATTGTATATTAAGGGTGTAGTGCATTTATGTTTCAAAGTGTTTGAAACTCAAGGCTATATGATCCGTTCCAAGTCCATCCTTTCAATATTCAACAGAAGGAACTTGGGAAAGAAGCGTACTGAAATGTACTAGATACTTACTATCAAGTCATTTGTAATTACCAATTACGGGGTAATATCTTAAGTCAGGCCGAGGATAATTAATATGCAAATCAAATATAAATGTGTGATTGAGAACAGTAATCATTTATTCAACATTTATATTCTTGGGCTTAGATATTCATTGTCAATGTTCAAATTCAGAATTTGTTTACCATAACAACAAAATAGAAGTTTGCAGTAATCCCAATAATATCACCATATTTGATCATATAACACATTCAATAATGATATTAATATACCTACAATTCAATCCCACATTCTCAGTAAAACCTCTGAACAGAAAATAGTTTCATTGCACAATATAACACTTACTTCTGCAATTCCCATTTGCAATAGAATCTATATCAGAATTCATAAACTAGACTAAATATTTTGCTACACAGAAACAATCGAATACGTTTCTACAATGTAAATAATCATTCCAAAGAACCGATAAAAATCAGAATAATTTCTATGTAACATTCACTTCCCTAAATTAGTTGTTATTGCCTCTAAACTAACCTAACGCAATCTAATCAGAACATAATTCACTCAATTCATTTTCTAACAAACAAAACTGAATTGAATTGTATCTATATAAGCATGCACTTACTCACGCTTTCACTCAATATAACAAAACTCAAACACATCATTTCAAAAAAATATTACATTGATAGACATGAAATACAATACGTCCAAATATGAATTTGGTATTTATTGAATATGGTAACCAGATCTGTATGCTTGAAATCGCTCAAAGTGAACACTTTTGCTATCCTTTTCTGACGTTGCTCTCATTTCCTTGAATGAATCTGCTAGCAAACCTGTCCAACAATTATTCATCCATGTCATAAACTTCTGCCTATTTTCCTGAAATTGCGGCCAAGTTATCAGTTCATCGTAACCCCTTGCTTTCACTTCTCTAACCAGTACCTTGGATAGCCTTTTATTTGACTTCTGACTTTTACTTTCAGAGTTATTCATCCTTCCTTCTTGATGATCGTTTCCTTACACTGTAGAAATAGCATGATCTTCCGTTTGACGTTGTTGATTCTGCACTACTGACTCTGTTGCTACATTTTGAATACCAATGTCCTTCTTGTTCGGACACAAAGTTTGAATTCCTCTATCTGAAGTCACTACATTCATTGTTTGTGTCACTGCATGTTGATATATGATCTGCTCGTTCAGTACCTCCAAAGATGTTTGAGTACCTTTATCTATCCATTCCTTGTTCTGACTCATAAGATTCCGCTCTAATATGCTTGTTGTTCCCTCTACCACATCCGAAGTATTAACATTTGGAACTGAATTTTCTGTTTTCTTTGATGCCACCCGGTTAGTATCTTCTGTACTATTCATTATACTTACTTGATATCTTTTGGTGATACAACAACGTGATCAATGATTTGTTTTGAAATATCCGGCAAATGTTGTTGCAAGCAGGACATTTATTGATAATCCCATGTATCAAATCACACCTTCCGCAACATTTAATGTTCCAACGAGATACCACTAATATTCCTATTTTCTCTTACATCTGATTCCTTCACGCTCGACTGCTAATGAGAGCCTGGCCCTTGATTACCCATATTGATGTTAGACCAACCTGCTACTGTTGTCTCGATACTTTTCCATTGCAACATTAGATTTAAAAATTTAGATTTATATTATTTAGATTTAAAAATTGTTCAGCATCTATTGAAATTGCACGTTGAGAATATACCAATTGCATATTGATCCAAAAGTTCCAGACATTTGCTCATTCCCGAACTTACACATGGAAGCATGAGCTTTAAGTTTCACAACAAAATTGAAAACGGATTGTCCTGGTTCCTGTCTTAAATTATTAAACTCAAAACGTGTCTGGAAAAGATCTTTTTCGAACCCAATCTTCTGTAGTTAATATGTAACTATGATTTGTTTCATCCAGGCCCAAAACATGAATATATCAGGGCGGGGATTGAGTCGCCTTTCTCACCTTTAGTCACATTTCTCACCTTTTTTAATGGAAACAGAAGAAAACATTAATATTTTACCTTTATTCCAGAGAATCTTTTTTCTTGCCCTATGAAAATATGGTGAGTTGAGATAAACATAATTTTTCAGACAGGTAAAAAGCTTCGATGTCCCCAATGAAGATTAACTGACAGATATCCAACAACGCTCCGTGAAATCCTCAGCTCCTTATTGTGTAGAATTAGGTATAAGTGTAGTAGATTTCCATATAACTTACGCCCGTATACCTGAAAAACGACGAGTGTCTAGGTTGTGACATGCAATCATATTTGTGACAGGGAAACCTGGGAAACCTGGAAATCTCAGGGAAAATGTAGATTTGATAAACACCTATCTTTTCACATATTTACAAAAAAAAAATAACCAAAGTATGTAATTATAGTGTAGATGAGGACTTTATTAAACTGTAGATGTAGATTAGTACATCTTGTGCAAAAGTTAAAGTCAAAATCAGCCCAGGGGGTTAGAACTTCTTAGTACGGTTGTGTAGCGACCTCGGGGCCCCACCTAGATTTAACCATACTTCCTGTTTCTGGTTAAATCTGAGTTTTTATTCTGTCTTTTCTCTGTGACTTCATTTTGTCAACTTTTCTTTCAGTGCCTGTTTCGCAAGAAGTTGCGATTATTTAAGATATATATCACTACTAGCACTAAGTCAAAGGAAAGCCCGTAGGGCAATTTAAGCTAAAGAACAAAACTTTTCACAATATTGCTATATTATGTGTGCGTTCTGATTATATTTTAATCCTCTCTCAAGAAACGAAAATCTTCGCTAATTACTTCATTCTTTTCAAGGAAAACAAAGATAGATGATGATGTCACTCAATGTTTTCTCGTAACATTATTCAAGTATTTCATAGTAGGTAATTTGAAATTTTTAATCTTAATAAATGGTGTGTGTACTAAACTTTAATTTATTGAATACTGAGCTTCAGCTATGTATGGTTATCGTACTAGAGAATTTTTGTTACATCTTTAGAGCTTCCGTTAATATTCTTGCCATGTGATCTATTTTTAAGAGAGAATTAGTAACCTGAAGTTGATACATTTACTTTCGGGCCAAAGATATAGTATCATCACAGCTATTTCTGTATTGTACAAATTAACTTGATGTTAATTATCAGGTGATAATCACTCTTCATAAAAAAAAACAAAAAAAAAAAACACCTTACATCTTTTGAAAACAGAATGCAATTTTTATGAGCCTTCATTTATTACTAAATCATTGTGACTTAAGTTACCTTTTCTTGTTTGGTTTTGCTTTTTCATGTGATATTTATGTGACAGTACATAAGAATTTGTTAAATTGGAGGTAAAATAAAACAAGGTCACACCCCATCCAGGACCTTAAATGGCTTCAGCCGGTCTATTTAGTAGGGGTACTTTAGAAATAAAGGTACTTTTTTAAAAGGGAAACTTATACTATATAATAGTACCAAGTACTAAATTGACAAGGTCCTCAATATATGCTTGCTTTGGCATGTTTTTAATTCAGGAAGTAGCGCCTTTCTGAAAAAAAAAAAGTCAATGTAGTCACAATTTTCATATTCACAATACTTTACTCTTTTGAAATTAAAATCTATAATGAAATATATTTGACAATATATAGGACCTATGACCTAGAATGCGGAAAGCAAGTCACCTTTTTAAAACTTTCAGTCACCTTTCTCACCTATTTTGATAGCTACAAGCGCTTCCCGGCCTGATATATTCTGTACTGCATTTCGACATACTTCCTTTAATATACTTGATGATGCCATTATATAATTTTACAATGTGAACTTTTATTCTCCATCTCCAATGTAATGACCAATTACGGGGTAGTATCTTAATCTTACAGCGGTCGTGTTCTTTCGTTATACGAATTCAGTTGCGTGGGTTCCGTGTGGACCCCAGTGATAAATACTCATAGACAATTTTGGTTTTCGCTTTGGAATTAATTTACTTCTTTTGGTGTGTCTAATATACGTTCCAATAAAAATAATTATTTGCTGGATTCGTTTACTTATTTTAAAATTCCATCTCTAAATATAATGTGTTTGTATACCAATTTGTCAGAGAAAATCCGGTCGCGTGGGGTCTGCCTGGACCCCAACCTATACAATACTCTATTAATAAGACTTATATATTTGTATTTAATCATCGAATATTTTACTAATAATGCAAGTCTTTCGTTTACACAGAATTATCATAAAAAGTCTCACTATAAACGAAAAAAATGAATTGAAATTGTAAATAGCACAACTGAATTCGGTCGCGTGGGGTCCGCGCGGACTCCATTGTACGTCGGTATTCCAACACAGTTCATCATGGGCTAACATGGTATCCACCAGTAGGTAGAGTGGAATGAAATACTCAGCTACTGGAAACGAAAAGAAAGGGCGGTAGAAACCACTCGTACAAACTAATTCAAATACCTACTGGGATTTGTACGAACCCCACTCGACCGTTGTAGGGTTAAATCAGGCCGAGTATAATAACAAGTATGCAAGTCAAATATAAATGTGTGATTGAGAACAGTAATCATTTATCAACATTCATGTTCTTGGGCTTAGGTATTCAATGTCAATGTTCAAATTCAGAACTATATCAAGTAGTATGTTTACCATAACAACAAAATAGCAGTTTGCAGTAATCCCAATAATATCACCTTATTTGATCATATGGCACATTCAATAATAATAGGAATATACCTACAATTTAATCCCACATTCTCAGTAAAACCGCTGAACAGAAAATAGCTTCATTGCACAATATAACACCTGCGTTCTACCTTTATCCTATAGTAGCAAGGTTGTAAAAGAGAGTTACCATCATGTAAATAGTTTTTCAAACTGACCAGAAGGCTTACTGCTGTGGCAAATATTTTTGTGATAAAAATACGCTTTTCCTGTTCTTCGGCTGTTAAAACACATTGGTTCATGTGAAAACTGGAAAATACTCATGAAGTTCGTGTGTTTTTAAATAGCGTGGAGTCTTGATATTTCGACACAAGCTGGGATTTTTCAACTTTTTATGACATTCAGGCATCTATGGGTCAGGCTGGGATGGAGTAAGGGAAAGGATGTGGGAAGGAGTCTACCAGGGCCTAAGTTCAAGGTTCAGTCATGGTTCTCCGAACCCAGAAGTCCCGAGTACAAAATCAGCGCTCCACAAACTGAGCTACGGCCGTTTGGTTACACAGGAGGGAGGGGGAGTGTAGGATGGAATTCCGTGTTCGATCATTGTGACAGGTTTTCCCTGCTTTTCGTCAGTACTAGTAGGCATATTCACCATGGTACCTTATTTTAGTGCCAATTTCTTTTACGATTGTTGATCTATGTAAACTTGTCTTTAGGTTGTATTTGAATCAGTGCCGTCCATAGCCTTGGCTTACCCCATCCATGTAGTACGACATTGATTTTGAAACCTTAGAAATAATTATGGATAAATATAAGTTGTTGATGCTCTTGTTTAACCTTGAAATGACAGTTTTCGTTATTTTATTGCATTTGCAGATGCACTTCACTGCAGATCAATATAAACCTTCCGAGAAGTGGCAAGAAGTTGAAGCCAAATTAGGTTCCCACCATCTTTCCACACAAGGAGGAACTTAAGAGGAAAATGCGGCATGATCAACCAGAATAATTATCCATCGAAAGTCAGACAACTCCGTATGGAACATTCATATTGCAGTTCTGAAATTGGTACTTCTGCTTAGGGACTGGATCAAGAACCGATAGCATTTATGGATTTAAAAAAAAGTAATATTTCTGAGCCTGCTGATTCAACTAGTACTGCTATTTACATTCATTATGAAGAACCAGGAGCATCTAAGGATTTAGTGAAAAGACAGCATATGGAAATTTTACGTCTATGAAGAGAGAAAGTAGCCCTGCATAAGAACTTAAGACTGTAATAGAAGCGAAACTTCGCCATGATGCAAATCTTGGGTCATTTTTAAATCAGAACCAATTTAACAGACACGGCAGATTTTCGTGCAGAAGTGCTCAGTGGTCTACAAGAAACATAAAAATTGCATGGCAGCTGTGATTTACCTGTGCTACAACTGGTTAAAACGAACTTTTGTTTTAGTACACTCACTTCTATCTATTAGAAGATAGAAAGTCGTTTACGAAACATAAAGTTTGTCTGTGGTATTTTAGATTATGTTTTACATCTCTTAGAAGTGAAAGTTCAATATCTCCAAGACACTGCGATGAACCCTCCTCTGGATCTTCTGGGTTCCTCAACCAAGGTTATAACGCTATTCCGTCTACAAAAAAGAGCAATTAGGTTAATTTCTGGTTTACGTAGAGGTACATCCTGTAAAGATACGTTCAGGAATCAAAAACTGCTGACTTTACCATGTCTATATATGTACAGGTCTATTTCATATGTAAAAAAATTAAGAACTATTAATTCGTTGTAACAGTATTCATTTATATAATACTAGGCAACAAAAAAATGTATATGTTACACAGCAAAATTCCTCTTCTTTTCAAAAAAGCGTATATATGAACTGTACACGCTTATACAATAAACTTCCGCTAGACACGAAAGGTATAAGCAATATTAATATATTTAAGAGAAGACTGTTCAATTTCTGTGTACAAAAGTCTTATTACACAATGACTGAATATTTAACTGATAATCTGTAATGTTTTGTTATCTGACAACTGTAATGCTTACTATTCGTAAGCTAATGTACAAGCTGAATAAATTGAATTGAATAGGATTTTAAAGTTTTCCAAATTCTGAGGGTGATCCTACCCATGGTTTAGTTATTTGTGTTGGGTAGAGTCAACACTACGTGGAAGTAGGTTGTTGCAACTACTTAACTGGAAATTCTACAAAAGATCCAGAGACGGATACAGTTGTAGAGAATATTGTAAAAGGGGCCTCTGACGTAGAACTTGATGTTCTTTCTCTTACTGGTGACGTGGGAAGTAAGAACCTTGGGATATGGAAATATTTTGGTATAAAATGTGGAAAATATTGCCAGTTACAGTGTGATGTTCCACATCCTGATGACAATAGTCGTATTTCTGGTCTGATCCACTCTTTATATATATATACATAATATATGTGTGTGTGTTAATACAATACACTATCGAACTGCCAGAGAAATTTCAATTAGAAAATAATTTGGCAACAAACATTGTTGATTTCAAGTACTTAGAAACTCTGGCAGAGTACGATGAGGGTTTGGATTTAGAACTTTCATCCAAATTGACGAAAGTAAATCTTCATTTGAGTAATTTTAGTCCAATGTGTAACTTGGAAAGTATTCAGTCAACAAGTTGTTGCTGGATTGCGTCATTTGGTAGAAAAGGGGGAAATGTCACGGAAGTCATTCTTCTTGTACAGAAGTTGTTAAATGATGGTTTAATTTGTTGACAAGTAGAAGACCAAACGTAAGTTTAAGTTTAATGAGGAAGATTATTTGTCGACAGTAAATTTTTCTTATACGTTTGTTGAACTGTTTGTTCAACTGAATGCTGGAGGTCGATGGAAACTATGCCAAAGTGGTGTGATTCTGACTACTACTACTGTGTTCAAAATTCAAGAGCTTTTGTTTAACGAAGGTTATGAGCTTAACTGCTAGGTTTTTACAGGACTATGGGAAATTTATTTTTTTGTGTCGGGCAAAGAACGCAATTCCAAAGAGTTCCTATACAGTTCCAAAGAGCGTTAAAATTGCTTACTGTGGCTCGATAAAGATGGTAAAGAACAGCAGTCATGCACAAGATGAAAGGTAATATTTAGGGGTTTTTTTGTTTTTGTTTTTTCCAAATATTGGTGACAAGAGCTATTCAAACACTCCCAAAAATCAAAAGCAACCTGCTATTGTTTCAAAGTCGGTTCCTCAACGGGATGTTCCTGTTTTGTATAATATAGCAAGCTGCTGTGTGAAGAAAATATACCATCAAATAAAGATCTGCATTTGTACACAATTTCTGTTATGTATGTTCGAATGAATCTGAGACTGAATAAGGAGAATATGTACTAGTTTGACTGAAAGAATACAACCGGCAGCACAAAAAACTTACGTACGTATGCCAGTAAAGATAATGTACAACGTATAAAATTGCCTGAGTTAAAACTACAATGATTCTGTTGACACGACATATTACAAAACAATTATCACTTTTTTAAAGTACAGTCTTTTTTTAAACAAAGAAGCACAGCTTTCGTTGTATAGCTTTCTTTGTATTACCTTTCCCAACTGCACATATAAAATACAAAGATCTTCAAAGCTGCTTTAACATTTGGCTTCATACTGTAGCTAATAGAATTAATATTATCTAAAAAGAATGAAAGAATTACTCGTTTTGGAAGTGTGTGACCATGAGGGATGTAATTAATAATTTTCAAACAGATGGAATGCCTGGGAGCGTCTTGAGGGACTAGTTTGTAAGGTTTATAAAGAAAATTAAAAGAGTATGAGCAGTTTTTTTTTACTCCGTAATACAGTATTTTGAATTGATGGATGTAATTGTTTATATTGTTCCTATAACTTTTGAACTAAGAAGATCGAATCATGTGTTTAGAATATATGTTTGTGTGTTGCTTGTCTATGTGATGAAAATAAAAGTCTGTGAGAAATATTTTTCGCCATGAGATTTTCATTTCCTCAACGCTCTTAACACATCACTTACGTACTTGAATTTGCGCTGGTTATTATTTAAGGGTACAAATACTTTTATTATTCTATAGTTATTAGAATGAATATACGTTTTGTACAACGCTAACTTGGACGTGCTTGAAGCGAAAGCTTTTCAATAACAATTTACGTGGTTCTCACAAGAGACTCTGTTCCACAGTATCTGTTACCTAGCAACACTATGTGTGACCTGTCTCAGTACCAAATGTAATGTGTACAAAATTTGGTGGAAATCAATGGACACATGTAGGCTTGTATAAGTAACGTGCATACAGACAAACTAACTTTCAGTTTTATTTATGTAGAAGATAGGCCCCATCCTATGAGTAAAGAAGTGGATCTTTTACAGTGAAACATGCGAATAGCGGATACCGTTGGGACCTAAAAATGTGTCCACTATTTACAAATACACATTCAAACTTCCCTTGAATGGCCATAAGAACTTGAAAAAAGAAAATGACACACAAACTGAATTAATATAGTTCAATCTATAAATTACTGTATTGCACATTAATTCAGTGCAATGAATATGCATAGTTATGGTGTGTACAGAGTACAGAATTGCGGTACAGCGTCATAATGACGCCAGCAGCAAGACAATTGAATTTTAAGGACTATAGACAACCATGGCTCAGGTCGACAGTAGCAGGACAGCTGTATGTAACAGCGTTGCCAGTTTTCAATACAACAACATTCTTGTTTCCACTTGATTTTTGTTACTCGTTTTGCCCTTGTAACTAAGTTTTGTTACTATTACTGGTATTGTGTGTGTTGGTTGTTATTGTTGTCAAGCATCCAACGAACCCGCGACTACTCTTAGCGACCTTGGAAAAGGAGAAGGGGTTACAAGTTAACCTTTCATTTCTCCTCACTACTGCCTGATAAGACTATGGCTGACATCTGAAAATATTTAAAACAGTACAGATGACCATCACAGTTTAGCCTTGTCCGCTATACAGAGGTTTTTGCTTTAAATGAAAGGTGTTTGTGTCCATTATTAACCCTTTCAGCCCCAAATATTTTTACCTTTTGGCGAGTTAAAAGGTTTCTGAGGGCTCTCAACAATGTATATTTGAAAATACAGACATTTCATATGTACAATTTCCTAGGTATTGGGAGTATTTAATTATTGGAAAATTATGTAGCTCTATGTTCGAAAATATAATTTTCATTGATTTTAAATTGTGGATCTCCTGCTTCCGTGGATTTGGCCTGTCAACAATGCATATTTATGACAGAGTACAAACATTTCGTCTGTAACTTTCCTTAAAAGAGGAAATGGTAATCCGATCTAAGATATGATAAATCAGAACGAACTCGAATTAAGATACACGACAACTCAAGGTGAAACGGCTTAGATAAATGGACATCAACGGGGAATAAGTTGTATTGCAGGTGAGTCCGATCTAAGATACGATAAATGGGAACGTGAAAAAAAAAGTTGAATTAATATACGCGACAACTCAAGGCTGAAACGGCTTAGATGAATTGATCTCAATGCTGAATAAGGTTTATTACAGTTGAGTGAACAAGCTATCGTGAATTCAAAAGACGCGTGACAGAACATTGGAATAAGAAAACATAATAAGACGAACGAACTTAACCCACTCGAACACGGAACTAGGGTCACAAATGATCCCAGTGTTAGGAGAGGGGGAAAAATTTACCTGGGTAAATCTGATAGACCTCTCCACATGTAGTTATCATGGAAATAATACGTATTAATTCCAGTTTTGTGAACATAAGAACAGGAGAAGCCAACCGGCAATGATGTAGCATTGAATCAGTCAATAAGGAAGGTGTGACAGTTCAAATATTAATTTCGCGGGAGCCCAGCTTAAAAATTGCCACAATGAATTCGTATAGAGGAGAAAAAAATCCATCTGAATGAAGACAGGTTCTGCAGAACGAGAAACAGGTTGGTGTGAGGGAAGCCTAGAAATGATAAAAAAAAATCAGAGAGAAAAAAGGATGAATAAGAAATAAGATGTTTTGCCAGCATGTACATTGAAAGCAGACATTGTAAAAAAAAAAACAGAGCAGCAAATGTAGGTAATATGATGACAGTACTGTAGCCTACAGAACGGAGAGTGTATATACGGAAGATAGGGAAGAAGCTGGGCGCTCTTGCTCCATTAATGTACGAGCATTGTTAAGGAAAGTGACGTGCTAAATAACCTCTACGGAAGACAACGGGATAAACACGTAAGTACAAAGATTAGTGAATTAAATCTAATATGCATGCATGCTAAATAGTCAAAACATTCTTTGATATGTATTAAATGAAAGAATGTAGAACAAAGCACATAAAAACACCGAACTGTAATGAACTTGCACAAGTCGAACGACAAGAAATGAAATTGCTTTCTAATAGTAAAACCAACGAAAACAAACGCAAAGATGAATAACGATTTGAATATGTGCATTGCATTGTAATATCAATGAAGGTCTGCAGGGGATGTAAAGCCGAGCTTGGAAACGGAGCGGGAAGGAAGTGGGTCAGGGGGGGAAGATAAAAGTACCAGCCTTGCAATTGTCAAATGCGAGAGATAAAAACTCAGTCGGGAGCACCAGTTCCCGGAAATGAGTCCACGAACCTCGGAATAGCAAGCTAACGCAATACCACCGAACTAGGTTCGATTAATGATGATGTGAAATACAGTCGAACTGTAGCTAAGTAGAGGAGTGCGCAGGACAATACAGCGATACGGTAAAGATAATGAATTTAAAGATAAAGAGAGTTAGATAAAACCTGCAATTGTCCATCTGGACATGGAAAACAGTGGAATATGCTACATTAGTTAACCGTACATGTAAATAAAAAGGAGCACGACATGTTGGAAAGTAACTGATACAACGAAATAGAGAAGGTAGCAGCTAGAGCTCTAACATTTACAGGGCGAGCTGCGAGTGATGGCAGAATTATAGAACTGAAGTAAATTTCACGGTTAATACTATGACCGGTGGTATATCCGCTATTTAATAGGCAACCATACAAAATCAGTATAAAAACTATGCCGGGGTAAAGGGAAGAGTGAAGCAAGAAAAATACTCACGAAAGAAGGTATATCCAACAGTGAGATAAATATATATAAAGAAAACCTACACGTGTCCATCTGGACAAGAAACACAGTGGAATATACTACACCAGTTGAACGTTCATGTAAATAAAAGTGAGCACAATATAAAATGTTAGAACACGACATGATTAAAATGTATAGACAGGTACTGATGTAAGAGTCGACTTGAATGTGGAGACGAATTAATGAGCGATTAAGTACGATGAAGGTTTGAATAGTATCATTTAACATAATCAATGTCGTTGTGCAGAAATGGAGCTGTGAAAAGGAACCAAGCACTGAAATACATTGTAAATCATCCCTGTCGGAAAGAAGTTGTTTTTAAAAAGGTCTAAAATACTATTGGTTAGATGTAGAGATTGGAGAATCACGTCCTTCACCAGAAAAGTACAGACCTATACATTAAGACCGCAAAAGAGAGCTATTGCGACTTGAAGTAATTTGCCCTTACATCGAGTACATATCACAAGAATAATATGACAATAGCGAACAGCATTCACCTTGGCCCCCCATAGTTGCGTTTTTGTAAATAGACGCTTTTTTCCATCGTGTGTATAATAATAATACTACTAAAAGAAGCAAACAACGTTAATAACAATGGCATAATACGTTAACATCGTAAGGTTACGAGGGTGTATTAAAAGATGGGAGGAAATAGAAACGTTTGAGGTACACCACTGTGGGTGTATACAAGCACTGGATACACTAGAATATCGGTGAGTGTAGAAGAGAACTAATGTGTGTCGTTCAGCGTGACGTCATTAAAGTGCTGCGAACAGTTACTACAAAAAAAGAGAACGCAGTTGTGTAGACGATCATTTGTGGGAGGGAAAGAGAGACAAAGCGATGTAGCCGATGAAAACGGAACAACTTTTGACAACCCAAAAGGTGTGTGGGATGTGGCTACAATCCTCAGCACACAGAGAGAGCGTTTGAAAACGAAAAAGGTCTGCTGACCTCCAGCCAGGAGAAGTATGAAGGCAAGGTTGAAGTAGACACATAGACAGATTAGGAGAGGAAGGAAAGGAGGAAAACACCGCAGCTTTCACATTTTGCTCTATGGGTTTGTGTGAGAAAAGTTGGGGGGAAATCAGTTCACCATACTTGTTCGTCTGCTAAATAGGAAAACCTCGTAGGGGGAGGGGAGGTGTATACAGGAGAGGAACCTGTAGTAAGAAATGGGGAAAAGTCTGTGGAGCTTGGCCATAAAGACAGAACGAAGGATAATTCGTAACATACAGAAAAGCCCAAGCCCGGTGCGTTCTTTGCTGATGAGGATGACGTCATACAATAGCTGATGAGGATGACCTTGTTATGGACTTCTCCTTCGCTAACAGAGTGAAGGTTAGACCCCCTGCACCGCCCGTACTGTACATTCGGCGTACTGTGCGGTCTGCTTTCGCCACCTCCACTACTGCAACCACCTCCTTTTCCCTACCCAATGAGGAGCCGTTGGACTTAACAATTAAACCAGTTAATTTGTCCTGTGATGTAGTACCTACTCTTGGTGTGTCTCGACCGCAACACCAATCAATCAACTTCTTCACCTGCGATGAAGTACCTCCAGAGTACGTTTACGCAGATACCCTGGTCGACGATCTACAGGATGGTATTCTTCAAAATGGTACTTATTCTTCCCGTCAACCCATCCGATACCTATATGACGCCTAATCCTACACCAGGGCTATCCGGCGTACAACACGTGCCTGCGAAAGGACAAGCGACGTCTTCATCCTCACATGGTTCACAGGAACAACCTCCCTATTCTGCGTAAAGTATTCACACATCAAGTTCAATAGCGTCCGGTACCTATACCGTTATAGCTGACAACTCGACTACTATCCCTGAGGTGCGGGACTCTACCAATAGTTAGGATGATAGCACAATATACTTCCCCCCGTTATCTCCACCCATCCCTAACACCCCTTCCCTCCCTGTGTTTTATGTGTGTTCGTTCATTTCTCCATACAACTATTGTATTATTATTATTATTATGAACATACCTATATACATTCCCAGTGTGCAGTCTTATCCCGCCTCCATAGGCGGTTACTCAACATCTCGTCGTTGTAGGGGACAGTGTGCGACGTTCTTTCTATGCTCCGAGTGACTTTCAAGTTACGTTTTTGTCTACTGTGTACTTAGCTGGGCTGTGTACATTATTTGGACGGTACTGGTTACTTTCTTCAGCAGCACGGCATTCACATTGTATTCGTTAGTGTTGTTTCGTTTGATGTATTATGTGATATTATGGTGTGGTGTGTGTGTCTTTGCTACGTTCTCCTACCTATCATGTATACAATTATATTGCACGTACGAACTTGTAATTGATAACATGTTTACATATTATTAACTCAGTTTTATAGTATATTAATTTGTTCATTAAATTGGTCTCGGCTCCTTTTTTCTTATTTACTGCGTTTATTTTGTTCCTACCGGTTTACTATTATTCGAACATTATGTGTGGATGTACGTTACGATAGTTTTCGTATTCCTAAAGCTATAATCCGTGGTGTTTTTGGTTGTTTTTCTTCGAGTATATTCTACCATACATGCATGATCCCTGGATTTTGTTTATCTCTACACGTACATTCGGCACCAGGGTTTTCCTTACTACCTTATCGGATGTATGTTTTATTTTAGGGCACATATCTCCTTCCAGACTGAGCCAAAGTAAGCTAAAGGCATTACAAAATAAATTCAAATATAGTATAGTAGTAATTTTCCCCGCCACTTGGTTTCCGTTTATTACATATTGTGAAGGTTTGATAACAATGTTCTGGTTGTAGATACATAATGGTATTAAATTATGGCATAACATGCTTGAGTAAGTCACATTTTGTGCCAATAAGTTCAATACTATCTTATTTAAATATCCCGTATGGCTACATCTTTGTGGAAAACTGAATTCATGTGGTGGAAACACTGTTTTGGGATCCTCTGACTTAATGCTCAGTATTGATCTTGTCTCGGCACAAGAGAATCTTTAACCTACAGCTATACCATTTTACCAAGAATTATTTACGGAAAAAATCCATTTACCTACAATGTGACTTTTAAACTAGTCTATTCAGTACAAATGCATTGTGCCTTCTGGTTTTCGGTTCTCATAGATAAAAGCATATTCAAACGAAAATAGGAGAGGTCGGAATTTCAGCACGTTCATTTTAAATCATAGTTTAAGTAAATTAAGTATTCATTAGTTTTTTATTTCTTTTTACTTCGAACATTATGAAGCACCTGGTATTATTACATCATCATTAAAGAGAACCATCTGACTGAATCGGTTGCTAGTTTCTGGTAAGTTTCCGCCCTTTTGTTTGATTTCTTCCTGAATAAACCGGCTTTATTAAAGCATCCTGAAGTTTTTTAAATCGCGGTAGGTGTTGTTCATTTCTTCAAAGCGCGAGGACCGGATATAAGATAATGTACTTTTATATTCCAGGATTGGAAAGGTTATGATTTTTTTAAAAAAAATCATTTTTGTTCTTTTATTTAAATCAATATTGTTTGATTTACACGACTTTCGGCGCTACTACAGCTACTAATTTACTCTTTCCTTTTCAATGCCTTAGCCAGTAACCACTAAAGTAAAATTTACAAATATGTGATTACTACGGAAGATAGCGTAACATCTATATACCTTTCCTCTCTTTAAGATTGAATAGTTCGTTGTTTTTGTATTTCTCCTCTCCGCATTCCTTTTCCGTTCGCAAATGTATACTTTCTCTCACCCCTCCCCGCTTATTTCCTCCAGACACCTGATGTTTTCCGTGTTTCCACCGGTTCCTGAAAGCCAGTGCTTTTATATTTTGTAGTCTACCTGCTTTCTACTCTCTCTTTCCTTCATCTTTACGAATATATTAAAACGCAGGCATAAAGCCCGTGCACTTTTTTCCCTTGGATTTGGTATTGTGAGCCGCTTTCCACTTTCTTTTTCAGCTTGCATTTATAGTCCTTTTTACAAACGAGCAAAGAACGCACCGGGCTTGGGCTTTTCTATATGTTACGAATTATCCTTCGTTCTGTCTTTATGGCCAAGCTCCACAGACTTTTCCCCATTTCTTACTACAGGTTCCTCTCCTGTATACACCTCCCCTCCCCCTACGAGGTTTTCCTATTTAGCAGACGAACAAGTATGGTGAACTGATTTCCCCCCAACTTTTCTCACACAAACCCATAGAGCAAAATGTGAAAGCTGCGGTGTTTTCCTCCTTTCCTTCCTCTCCTAATCTGTCTATGTGTCTACTTCAACCTTGCCTTCATACTTCTCCTGGCTGGAGGTCAGCAGACCTTTTTCGTTTTCAAACGCTCTCTCTGTGTGCTGAGGATTGTAGCCACATCCCACACACCTTTTGGGTTGTCAAAAGTTGTTCCGTTTTCATCGGCTACATCGCTTTGTCTCTCTTTCCCTCCCACAAATGATCGTCTACACAACTGCGTTCTCTTTTTTTGTAGTAACTGTTCGCAGCACTTTAATGACGTCACGCTGAACGACACACATTAGTTCTCTTCTACACTCACCGATATTCTAGTGTATCCAGTGCTTGTATACACCCACAGTGGTGTACCTCAAACGTTTCTATTTCCTCCCATCTTTTAATACACCCTCGTAACCTTACGATGTTAACGTATTATGCCATTGTTATTAACGTTGTTTGCTTCTTTTAGTAGTATTATTATTATACACACGATGGAAAAAAGCGTCTATTTACAAAAACGCAACTATGGGGGGCCAAGGTGAATGCTGTTCGCTATTGTCATATTATTCTTGTGATATGTACTCGATGTAAGGGCAAATTACTTCAAGTCGCAATAGCTCTCTTTTGCGGTCTTAATGTATAGGTCTGTACTTTTCTGGTGAAGGACGTGATTCTCCAATCTCTACATCTAACCAATAGTATTTTAGACCTTTTTAAAAACAACTTCTTTCCGACAGGGATGATTTACAATGTATTTCAGTGCTTGGTTCCTTTTCACAGCTCCATTTCTGCACAACGACATTGATTATGTTAAATGATACTATTCAAACCTTCATCGTACTTAATCGCTCATTAATTCGTCTCCACATTCAAGTCGACTCTTACATCAGTACCTGTCTATACATTTTAATCATGTCGTGTTCTAACATTTTATATTGTGCTCACTTTTATTTACATGAACGTTCAACTGGTGTAGTATATTCCACTGTGTTTCTTGTCCAGATGGACACGTGTAGGTTTTCTTTATATATATTTATCTCACTGTTGGATATACCTTCTTTCGTGAGTATTTTTCTTGCTTCACTCTTCCCTTTACCCCGGCATAGTTTTTATACTGATTTTGTATGGTTGCCTATTAAATAGCGGATATACCACCGGTCATAGTATTAACCGTGAAATTTACTTCAGTTCTATAATTCTGCCATCACTCGCAGCTCGCCCTGTAAATGTTAGAGCTCTAGCTGCTACCTTCTCTATTTCGTTGTATCAGTTACTTTCCAACATGTCGTGCTCCTTTTTATTTACATGTACGGTTAACTAATGTAGCATATTCCACTGTTTTCCATGTCCAGATGGACAATTGCAGGTTTTATCTAACTCTCTTTATCTTTAAATTCATTATCTTTACCGCTCGGCTTTACATCCCCTGCAGACCTTCATTGATATTACAATGCAATGCACATATTCAAATCGTTATTCATCTTTGCGTTTGTTTTCGTTGGTTTTACTATTAGAAAGCAATTTCATTTCTTGTCGTTCGACTTGTGCAAGTTCATTACAGTTCGGTGTTTTTATGTGCTTTGTTCTACATTCTTTCATTTAATACATATCAAAGAATGTTTTGACTATTTAGCATGCATGCATATTAGATTTAATTCACTAATCTTTGTACTTACGTGTTTATCCCGTTGTCTTCCGTAGAGGTTATTTAGCACGTCACTTTCTTTAACAATGCTCGTACATTAATGGAGCAAGAGCGCCCAGCTTCTTCCCTATCTTCCGTATATACACTCTCCGTTCTGTAGGCTACAGTACTGTCATCATATTACCTACATTTGCTGCTCTGTTTTTTTTTCACAATGTCTGCTTTCAATGTATATGCTGGCAAAACATCTTATTTCTTATTCATCCTTTTTTCTCTCTGATTTTTTTTTATCATTTCTAGGCTTCCCTCACACCAACCTGTTTCTCGTTCTGCAGAACCTGTCTTCATTCAGATGGATTTTTTTTCTCCTCTATACGAATTCATTGTGGCAATTTTTAAGCTGGGCTCCCGCGAAATTAATATTTGAACGGTCACACCTTCCTTATTGACTGATTCAATGCTACATCATTGCCGGTTGGCTTCTCCTGTTCTTATGTTCACAAAACTGGAATTAATACGTATTATTTCCATGATAACTACATGTGGAGAGGTCTATCAGATTTACCCAGGTAAATATTTCCCCCTCTCCTAACACTGGGATCATTTGTGACCCTAGTTCCGTGTTCGAGTGGGTTAAGTTCGTTCGTCTTATTATGTTTTCTTATTCCAATGTTCTGTCACGCGTCTTTTGAATTCACGATAGCTTGTTCACTCAACTGTAATACACCTTATTCAGCATTGAGATCAATTCATCTAAGCCGTTTCACCCTTGAGTTGTCGCGCATCTTAATTCGACTTTTATTCACGTCCCCATTTATCATATCTTATATCGGACTCACCTGTTATACAACTTATTCCCCGTTGATGTCCATTCATCTAAGCCGTTTCACCCTTGAGTTGTCGTATATCTTAATTCGAGTTCGTTCTGATTTATCGTATCTTAGATCGGATTACCCTTTCCTCTTTTGGCTTATCATTGAATGCAACCCATGCTTTTTTCTTCACTGCACAAACACCTTGGAGCTATTGCTACAGGAACGAGAACATAAAGTAAGATCCCAAAGGAGATTGAGAGTGTTTGCATTCACACCCTTCTGCTGTAGATTGAATATAACTTGTCATATGTTCTGGAAATTACCTTTTTTAATTTAATCGACTCACTCCGAAGATGGAACTTCGGACACCTTACCACAATCTCAAAAGATCTTACTTAAATCGGTTTTGCTTCTGTTAAGACTTCTAATTTTATGTACTACAATTTTCAGTTCTCGATCTTTTGATATTTTTATTAGTACCTCACTCATTTATCTCGTTTTGTCTATCTTCCCTTCTAATTCGTATCTCTGAAGAATTCCTTCTTGAGACGTACGTTTTTTCACTAGCATTATCTGCTTTATGAAACTGAGCTACTAACTCTGCCTGCAACGCTCCTTCTTCCTCATCCGGGCTTGGGAGTAGCAATGGTGGACTTACTAATTACATGTACTACTACATATTTCTTAGGAGTAAGTAAAGTTATAGAAATTAATTTTAATTAGAGTTAATTGTGATCTCTTACTATTTTAGTTACGGAAACGAAGAACAAAGCAATTTATTGTAACAAAATAGAAGAGTATAACTTAGCCATATTTTCGCAGTAAATAAGTAGCCAGACTTACACCTATACACCTATCTTCAGTTGTGGTCTTCATATGAATTCACTGGGGAACAATATTTTAGATATTCAATACTTATCGCAAGTAATGAGCACCAGGATGTATGTGTTAAAATGACTAGATCTAGTGCATTCAGATCTATATTAGATCTAATTTCAATTATATCTACTTAAATTACGTTCAATTGGCCAGTATTTTTATTATATTTAGGGGAAACTAAGTATTTCCAAATATGGCTAACCCGTGCTTTGTCAGTAAATAAGCGACCAGTTTCGAAATAAAAAAACACACACATTCAATTGGTGCCTTCATAAGAATTCCCTCGAGGATAATATTTAGATATACAATACTTTTCACATGTGACCAGCATCTGGATATATATGTTAAAATGACTCGATCTTGTGCTTACATTTCTATATTAGAACTAATTTTATTTATGTCTTGTTAACTTATGTTCGATTCCCCATACTTTTATTAAAATAGGAGGATACCGAGTATTTTTTGAAACTAAGTGTTTTTCTGTTTCCCCTACCAAGGATCACATTTTTCACAAGCAAAGTAATAATAATAATAACTATTAGAGATGATTCGATACCAGAATTTCTCGATATTCGATACTTTCTTCAACATTACAATGCAAATGATATGTATGTAATTTATAGTAATATATAAATTAGAAATGGGTCGATACCATAATTCCTGGATACTCGATACTGGAACTTATTTCTGACTTTCGGTACTCTCTACTTTCTTCAACATTGTTCTACAATGCAAATGATACATATGAAGCGTACAGAGAAAGAAGGGTGCACTTTTAAAAAAATGAGTTTGCACCTGTAACAAATACTAGGAATGACATCTAACCGCTCAAAGTTTTACTCCAAAAACTAAAAAAATTACTAATTTATAGTGGGTTTTAAAATATGAAATAAATGGGAGTAAATGTGAAAGTTGGGATTTAAAATTCGTTTTACAAGAAATCACCTTTCTTGTCCATTTCCCCTTCTGTCCCTGTACGCTTCATATGTAATTAAAAGAATTATCGAGATAGGTCGATACCAGAATTTTTCAATACTCGATGCAAATTACTTTACTTTCTCGATACTTTCTCGAGTACAATACTCGATACTTTCTTTTCAGTTCGGTACTCGATACTTTCTTCCAGTGTTCGATTTGCTATAAATTACGTAGGTAGGAAGATCCTAAAACTAGTGGTTGCTGCTAGGTTTCAACATAATACCTGTTTGGACAGAAATACAAAAATTTTATTCCCGGTTGGAATGATATACGGGAACAACAACCGGGGATGAAATCCTCACGCACCAAGGAAAATCTTCGGGATCCCCCATCAAATCGAACACTGCTTTCGTCAACATTGCTTTACGACACAAATGATACATACGTAATTAAAAGTATCGTATAAATTAGAGGTGGGTCGATACCAAAATTTCTTTATACTTGTGTCTGCCCTTCGGTACGTGGTACTTTCCTCAACATTGTTCTATCCCGCACAGCTCAGGTGCATTATAGGAATATGCTATGAATATCCCCGTGGAGATATTGGAATATCCCAAGGGTATTCTACGATATTCTTGGTATGTGCGTAGAATATTCTACGAATATCTGACTGTCCAGAATGAGCGCATATCCTAAGGATATTTCTGGGGATATCTCAAGAATATTTACGAATATGTCGAGGACAATTATTCTCTCTAGATATTCTCAGAATATTCCTGAAACTCCAACTTAGAATATTCTTTTAATATTCTAAAAAGTATATCTAGTATATTCTTATTTGATCCCAAATATTCTGGGACATTGATTCCCATATTGTGGATCTAAATAGGGTTTCCCTGGAATAGATATCCTATGCTATGTGGGATAATGCAAATTAAACATATGTAATCACAATTCACAAGTAACATATAAATATAATGTTTTCTATCGTTTAACTGTTCTTCTGTATTATCTTCTATCTTAAATATTTACAATAATTCTGCACAATTTGATCTTAAATATGCAATTCTTTACCACTTTGTTTTACAGAAGAGTTGAAGTCGTCCTTATAACATTTGAAACTGTTGAGTTAATACTTTTTTCACGAGGGTATATCAAAATATAAGAAAACAAACAATACCATCTAAAGATACTTTTCAATGACTGGCTGTTATAGGTTATTGTTAAGGAACACGTTTTTGTTAAGTCGGCTTTTGTTACACTCTCTCGCTCTCTCTCTGTTTCTCTCTCACTGACACACAAAAAATCTTAAGAAATCAAGTATATGGTGTTTATAAAATATCACTGAGGGGTCCGCGGTTGTTTTGTAGTTTAAAACCTCACAGCATTGTATCCGTCATCTGTAGGTTCTTTCCCCTTATTTTTAACGCACATTTGACCGATAGTACAAATTGTGCGTCTTATTTTATGACGGTATGTGGGTATCTGTATATATGTGTGTGTGTGTGGCTGGATAGCCATAAGGAGTAGTGAATTACTGAAAGAACGTCGATTTACAGGCTCCGAAAGCCAAGGGACAGCGAAATATTGGCAATGAAGAAAGAATTCAACCGCTGTCCGTGAAACCTGAGACCTGATCTTCATTTAAGTGCAGCAGAGATCAAGTCAGGCGTCGACGAACAAACGGATAATAAAATTTCGCACCTACCGATCTTTTATTGTCAGTCGACTTCTACCCAACACATGAAAATAGGAAGCTTCCTTCATAGTAGTTTCCTTCTGAACACTCAAGAATCTTTTCGTTGCAGTATTATATTCAGAGAAAGAATATTACTGTTCGTATTTTGCTTACTCTGCGATTTTTTTCAACGTAACGCAATGTTACGTCGTATCCCTGAAGCTTGTTCTAGAGACTTGTGAGAGTTTTTTTCAGTAGGATTACCTTTTTCATGCAACAGAGCTACTAGCTGTGTCTGCAACCCTCCTCCTTTCTCATCTGGACTTCGGGCCAGCAATAGTGTAGTTACTAAATATATTTAATACTATACCTTTCTTAGGAGTAAGTAAAGCTATAGAAATTAATCTTATATAGAGTAGGTGCATACTTTGTTAGTAACAAATAACAGGGAAACAAGAAATTTATCGTAACAAAATAAGAAAGTATGGCTTACTCATGCCTTGACAGTAAATAAGCGGCCAGACTAGAAACAAAATACACACTTCTTCAATCGGTGTCTTCATATAAATTCACTCGAGGATAATATTTAGATATTCAGTACAACCATCAGGATATATATGTTAAAATGACTAAATCTTGTGCTTACATTTCTATATTAGAACTAATTTCATTTATGTTTAGTTAACTTATATTCGATTCCCCAGTTGTTGTTTTTTTTTAAAATAAGGAGATACCGAGTATTTTAAAACTAAGTATTTTCAATTTTTCGTACCAGGGATCACGTTTTCACAAGTAAAATAATAATAATTACTATAATAATAATAAATTCATATTTTCTGTTTCATTTGATAACCTTGCGATAAAATATTCAATGCTCAGCCCTTTCGCAAGCAGTCAGCGCCTGATGAAGAATTTTGTTAACTATGTTTACTACTATTTATCCCAAGGTTGCAAAATATGCAAATTATAATTTACTTCGTCTTGGAACTTCGAGCAAGTTCGTCAGATATAATTTTTAGTTAAGAACAACCACATTTTTAATCAATTTTTCAATAAATCCAATTAAGACACCAACAACGCCACCGCTGCTTCGTGCGTTTCATTTGTTGTCCGTATAAATTCCAAGACAAACGCAATAGCCTTGATTTTGTGTGGTATAACCATACCCACGGTTATACTATTGTCTTGAATATTTTTGCAAGACGCAAATACTTTTATAACAAAACTGTATGTACAGCCTATTCCAAAAAGTTGACTGCATTGCTTAGGCTGTTTTGAGCTGAAAATTCTCTAAGTCCAACTTCGGGTATCTTCGAAACAGTAAACCAAAGGTACCAGGTTCAAGCCCTGGAAGGAAGGATGAACTTTTTCAATTTGAAAAAAATGTGCAGATGTTTTTTTTTTCATCTTTTAAGTGCAATAAGACACGTTGAAATTTTATTAAGTGTAGAAAACAGTAACATGATACAGTATTTCTTAACCTTCCATACATCTGAGTACGTGATCGTTTTGTCACCTACGTTTCCATACGTAAAAACACATTTGCAATGAAAGTGAAGACAGGAACTTTAGTTCTCGCATTCATACAAGTAGTACAATAAACAAGAGAAAGGAGAGAAAAACAACAGCATTTGCAACTAGAGGTGTGCAACGAGCGGATTTGGAGCGCTCGAAACACAAAAATACGTTTTCGAGCGAGCAGAGTATGATCGAACAAAATCTGCTCGAACAGATTTGTTCGAACACTTTTGCTCGAAATCCTGGATTCGAGCGCTCGAAAATATTACCGAGGCCAAAAATATACATTTTTGATAAAGATAAGATAAGATAAAATGAATTGTATGGGCGGTAACAATACATTTTTGAAATCTAAGATGGCGGCAGCGCGAAATGTTACAATTGCTAAAAAATCATCAGAATTTCGTGAAATTTTATATGTGAGGGCTTGAAGGAGCCCTGGGTCCATTACCAAGGACAAAAATATACACTTTTGAAATCCAAGATGGCGGCAGCGCGAAATGTCACAATTGTTAAAAATCATTAGAATTTCGTGAAATTTTATATGTGGGGGCTTGAAGGAGCCCTGGGTCCATTACCGAGGGCAAAAATATGCACTTTTGAAATTTAAGATGGCGGCAGCGCGAAATGTCGTATTGCTAAATATCATTAGATTTCTTGAAATTTTGCATGTTCGGGCTTAAAAGAACCCTGAGTCCATTTCCGATGGTAAAAATATACACTTTTGAAATCCAAGATGGTGACAGCGCGAAATATCATAATTGCTAAAGTCATCAGTTTTTCGTTAAATTTAATATGTGGGACTTCGAAGCGCTGCTGAATTCAATTCCGAAACTAAAATTGTTGAATTTTGCGAAATTTCAAAATTGTTAAAATTCGTTCGATTCCGTTGTCAATGAGAAACCGAAAATGGCGGCTATTTGGAATGTGATCAAATGTTCAAAATTATCAGAAACTACACCAAATTACTAAATTGTGCAAAGTTTGTTGAGATATATTGAAAATTGTGAATTTGCGATATTTTGACCAACTTTCGTAAATATGGGTATTTTTTGTTTCGGGCGTACTCTATGTTCTTCGTCTTGTGAAATTACTAAGTTGGGCAAAGTTTTGTTGAAAATTGTGTATTTGCGATATTTTGACCAACCCTTGTATATATGGATCAAATGTTTTGTTTCTGACGTACTTCATCTTGTGAAATTACTAAGTTGTGCGAAGTTTTGTTGAGATATGTTGAAAACTGTGGATTTGCGATATTTTAACCAACCCTCTTATACATGGGTCATTTTGTTGTTTCGGGCGTACTCTACGGTCTTCGTCTTGTCAAAGTACTAAGTTGTGCGAAGTTTCGTTGAGATATGTTGAAAATTGTGGGTTTGAGGTATTGTGACCAATTTTCGTATATATGGTTCAACATCGTTGTTTCGTATATAGTCTATTCCAGTTCAAAGGTTTTTGTTAGATAGCCCATTATTATTATTAGGTTAGTTGGCAACACTGAACCTCCTTTAACCAGTTACAGGAAGATAAAGACAAAAATGGAATCTGATGACGTAATTCGAGCAGGCACTCCGCTCGAACAGTTCGAGCGCTCGAAACCTATTCACGCTCGAAGTGGATTTTTGCCACTTCTCCCACGTTTCGAGCGTGACTGCTTTGGGCTTCGGATTTCGAGCGCTCGAAATCCGCTCGTTGCACAGCTCTATTTGCAACGTATATGAATGTCATTGTATTGAACACCGAAAAGTCAGTCATGTTTTTCAGAAGGAGTTCTATCAGAAAGAAGTAGATAGATGTGTTCATATTAGTTTAGTGTTAGAGCGCATGGCTTCTTCTAATCGTGAGGTCGTGTGTTCGAATCCCGTTCTGGAAAATGTATTTTTATGTAATGATATATTCCTCAAAGCATTAATAATTAGATAAAATAATAATAATCAGTTTGATATGTATTGATACAAGCATTTCAGGACATAAGTTATTATTATGTTTAAAATATAACATCAGAGAAGTGGTGGGTGTTTACAGAACGTCTTTATATTATTTGTGAACGTTAAATACAAATTAAGTAAATGTTGTTATATCCAAAGTCTGATCAAGGTGTCATACAGCAAATTCACGATCCCCAAGGTTCATACAAATTTAATATCCGCAAAGCTCATGATCCCCACGAACGATGAGTCACTTTAAGAGACTAAACTGTACTTCAGTAAAGAAATACTCTGAAATGCTTTTTTCATATGGAAGTGGTGAGGCTTTGATTTCTCTCTCTCTCTCTCTGGCTTGGTTTCAAATTCTATACTTTGTCATCTGATGAAGAGGAGTTACTATTGTCTAATTAACTAGAAGGAAAAAAAAGGCTTAACTTGACCAGGCTCGAACCCATGTCCGTGTTGCATTGGTTTAGAAAGCAACCATGAGCTACTTTTACAACTAGAAAAATATTGCCGAGATTTGTCTTATTAAAACACCACCAGATTGTGTCACACTAAGTGGACCATTTTATACATTAGTGATTTTTCATAAGGAAGATTAGATTGGTTTAGGTTAGTGATAGTAAAATTTCGTCATTCCTGGATAGTTTTAGAAAATGGTTACATCACCATTTTAGAAAAATTTTAGTTTTCGTATGCGGGTTCCTACATACCTGAAGTTATCAGAACGACTTTTAAAGAAATGTTATGCAAAGTTTCCTAGATACCAAATTTCAGTCTTTTTCATAAGAACCCATCTGAGACATTTAAAAGCCCGAAATCCGGCATTTTTCGCAAAGGGCCATATTTGAACACCCGTACAAGAGATGGAGTGTGATTTAGGGGCATGATTTTTATTATTATTTTTTTATTTTTGCATGCATACACTCGGTCGGTAGGTCTAAATATTACAAAATTTTATTCAATCTCTTCGCTCCAAAAATGTTGTTAAGATCAAATTTTATACAATTCGTTATTTATTTTTCAGCCTAACTATTGGATTAAAGAAAATTAATTTTCAGAAAAGGCGATTCCATATCTTTGAAGTATACTTCACGAGCTACACAACGGTTTTTGATTAAGCTCTATAGCTTTTCTGGGTTTTGAGAGATTCAAGTTTCCGTACATGTTTACAAGGGTAAGAAACTCCACCCACCATTTCGGAAAGGGCCTAGCAGGGTAAGACGGTGAAAAGTGCCTTGGAAGGAATCGTGATAAATAAATAAATAAATAATATATATATATATATATATACTACCATATTCACCATCAAAAATGATGGCTCTTCACCAAATGTCAGCTCAAGATAAGATAAAAATGAATTGTTTGGGCGGTAACAAAAAGTCAGCTCAAAAGATGCTAACTTATCCTCAAAATAAAGTTGTTTTTGTTTTGGACGTTTAGCGATATCTCAGTCGGATTTGCACCTACGATGACTTTTTTTTTAAAATGAAGATTGTTTCAAGCTCGACAAGATGGTGACTTTTGCAAATTTGTTGGCGCAAAATTAAAATTTTGAGAGAGGTTAGAAAATTTGAAAAATTAATTTAAAAAAAAAAGAAGACAACAGTTGGCTCGAAAAAAATATTTATTTTTAATGGTTCTACATTCATGAATTGTTCGGATGTTCTAAAGTGGTAGAACATAACCAGAAAAATTAAAAAACAGCATCGTTGTCGGTTTTAAGGCGTTCTACATTCGTTTCTTCAGCTCACAATGGTTCGTGGTCTCCTCAAAATGTGCGACGTTAATTTAACTAATTTCCCGACGTCATACAATGATAAAATTTCGCACATCGACGTAAGTCGGGTGACAATACAACATTCCATTGTTACTTTTACATATTTCTATGTATGAATATATTTTAAAAACATGTGTTAATTTTTTTTTTATTACAGACTTCTTTATCCTAAAGTAAATAGTAGCCTGCACCGGGCTGGGTTTGGCTGTTTGCAGAACACTTTATGATTTGAGCCACACAATATTAGTTTGAGAAAAAGTATGAACACTGCAATAACCCGAAGAAAATTAATAAAAATGACTTTCTCAACGGTGCAAATTAACCAGGACAACGCCATCAGTTGAGCACAGAGATTGGAAATAAGACACGTGACTAGGCTTTTTATGTAACCATGCAGGGTAAATAGAAGTCTAAATAACACAGACGTCCCATGGATAGAAGAGGTAAAGTACTTCTTGACCGTAAGCTTACCTTTTCAGAACACATCAATATTCAAATCGGAAAGGTAAGTGGCAGACTAGCACAACTAAAGAGTCTCCTTATCTCGTAACGATTACACCTACACAGTAAAGTCACACTGTATAAAATGCTAATACGTCCGATTATCACCTATGCAGCGCCTGCATGGGCATTCGCAGCAAAAACATATTTACGGAAAACACAGATATTCCAAAATCGCGTGCTAAAATTAATCTCGAAATGCCCAAGATACACAAGAATGAGAGACTTACATGATAGACTCAATATTGACACTATACTAAATCATATCAGAGAACTAACAGCGGCATTTTACGAGAATGTGTTAGCAGCCGATAACGATCTCGTCACAGGTCTCGGCACGTATCCAATAAATATCCACTACAAACACAAACGTCCACTTCATGCGTGTTTGTAGTGGACGTACCCATCTAACAAACAATCTAAACAACAATAATCTAAAACAACAGTCAAACTTGAACTCCAAACGTAACCAAATTGACTCAACCAATTGCCTAGAATAACTTAAGTAAACAAAATTACAAATTAAATAAAAATCAATAAATATAATAATGGTATCAATAGTATCACTCCATAAATCAAAATATCAATCACCAAATTTTCAATCCACTTGCACAGGACAAATGTAATTCACTATAAGCCTAGTTAATTAACTCAACAACAGCAATCGCTAGCTACATTGAAGACTCATAATATAAAAATGTACTAAAGAAGTATTCTAACGTAGTGACAGTATGAATGGGTTTCAAATGTATCCAGAATCGTGTTTTATAATAAAATGTAATGTTGTCAGAATGAATGAATAACTAAAAAGCAGGTATGAATTTGATACCTTTTTATACATTTTATGAAATTTAATAAAAAAAAAAAAAAAAAAAAAAAACTGGTGGCGGGTTTTGACGAGCAATGTAAAACTTTACATGTAGTTACATCTGCTAACCTCCATAGCCTTCTAAGTTTATTTTCAGGTACATCCTCAGATGAAGATCCTGTAGATGCACAAGTGTGTGTTAGATGTGTGAATGTTTGAGTGTTTTGCATGATATAATCACTGTCTAATGGATGCGATAAATTAATAGAGTCAATACAGACTTTTACGTGGGTTTCTCCACCCTTCTTGCATGTGTGGTCTACCAGGTAAACTATCTAGTTTGATCCGATACAGGGATTTTTACAGAATATACAGCAATGCATATTCTGGTTTTTGCCCTCTTCCAGAAAATTCTTCTCGCGATTCTGTATCTTCTTGTTTCACCTTCTTTCCTTTACTTGTACACATTCTGATGTGCAGTAAATATCTCCGAAAGACAGAAATCGTAGCATTCACACCCGACAGATGCTTTAGTTGCATGTAGCATGTGCATGCGGAGATCGCCAGTAGAAGTTGGAGAGCGGTCACTTCTCAGGGCGGAACTTTCCGGAGGCCCTGACTGTCAAAACCTTTCTTTCTTTCCGTTTGCTAGGTCGCCTTAGCGGATGACTGGTCTAGATGTCGGCTTCTTGAGTGGTAGGTCCCGGGTTCGAATCTCGCCCGGGACAACACTTTTTCTTCTTTTTTATTTAAACATATATTTTTTTATGTTCATATTTATTATTTAATAATTGCTAAGATGTGTATAAATAACCGATTGCTTCTGAAAGTTAGGATGTATTTGGATGCTCACCTAGCGAGGTGTACAAGGGGGCACGGTGCGTCCGAAGGAAGCTGGGCGGCGGAGCCACTGGGGGACGCAGCCCAGGTTAGCGGGGGGCATGCGCATAAGCGTAAGTGTTGTTAACATTCCATTCCACCTATCAATTTTCTATTTGGTACACATAAAATTCATTTTATCTCTATCTTATCTCAATCCCTGTGCTGTTCATTTGCACGGTCGAGACAATCGTAATAAAGAACTTTGAAAGACATCCTTTTCTTAAGCAATTCTTACTAAAATGTAAAAAAAAAATGTTCATGCATGATTAGAAAGAAACTGATGGGGCGCGCAAATTGAAGAATTTATAAAGTCTCTCTATGAGAGCGCGCCCTATGATTTTCTTTTTAATCAATCGTTCCAACCTGAGGTTTTGTGACATATCTTGTATAAGAACCAGCGATGGTCGAGTAGATAGCATTAGGAAGTCAATTATTCAATTACCGATTTCCAGAATGTCGAGATTTCGGAATTTCGCAATTGTAGAAAGTGAGAATACCATAATAAAAAATATGAAACATAACATTCACACTTGACAGGGTTGTAGGAAAGAAACCGTATAAATCCGCACTTTCACTAATTGAGTAATGGAAGTAAATTCGAAAATTTTAATGGCCATTTTCTTTTTAAGTGTGTTCAAAAATTTGCTACATCGAGACTCCGGGGTTTCGGAATATCCCAAGTTTAATACAACATTTTCAACTGATATGAGTAGCATTGTCATCGAACACCGGAAATTAAAGTTATGTTTCTTCAGAAGAGGTTTGTAGGTGTGTTCATGTTAGTTCAGTGGTAAAACGCTGGATTCTTACTCGTCTGGTCTTGAGTTCGAATCCAAAAGAGACCTTTACTTTTTTTATTAGTAGAATTCCACAAAAATATGATTCAAGAAGTGGTTGCTACGAGAAACATTTTCAGAAAAAGTTTAGGTAGCCCTGAAAAGGGTTGTTTTGGGAGTTGGGGTGGGGGACACTAATATTGTGTCCAAGACCCTTCTGCATTTATTACACGTTCCATTCTTCTGGGCATGGAATCTATTAGATGGCTGACAAATCTATCTCCTTCTCCTACCTCCAGCGATGCCTCGGAAACAAGGTCCCACAGGTCATCCTGAGTTCTTGGTGAATGTACCTCAGGCCAACTGTTCCTTTTAGTGCGCCTCACCTCTGCCCACATGTTTTCCATGGGACTGAGGTCTGCTCCACAAGGCGGCCAGTCAATTAAATCAATCTCAGGCTGCCTTGCGAACTATTCCTGAACCACACGGGAAGTATGTATTGGAGACTGGTCTTGCTGGAACTTAATAACACCATGAGGCTGAAGTACTCGTACCGATGGCACCATGATGTTACTCATGATGTGTAAGTACTGAGCACTGTCCAGGTGCCCTTCAATTCTGTGTTGCTGTCCTGCACCGCAACTGGATATCCAACCCCAACATGAAATAGATACACGACCATTTCGATTGCTAGCAGCCACATATCCAGGGTCATATCGGGTGCCCCTCGGACGATACACAAAACTGCGCCCCTCATTTGATGTTTTGAATATGGATTCATCTGAGGAACCTACGTTTTCCCAGTTGCGATCCACATTCGGATGTGCAAATGCGAGACGGTAAATTTTGTGTTCGTCTGAGAGTTTTTCCTTCACGGCAGGAACACGGCCGGCCACGTAATCCAACCTGACGATGCCTTCGAAGCGCTGTCTGCGTACTATCAGGAAAGTGGAAAGCTTCCCTGTCCAGATGTCCTTAGTGGGTCTAACCGGGCTTCGTTTACTAATCAAGCATCTTCCGCCTCGGTAGACACATGAGGACGACCAGGAGATCATAAAATGACAGTTTGACCAGTTGTACGATATTGCCGAATCCATCGCCTGGCTGTAGCGGCCGGGATACCCATTCGTCTCCCAGCTGCAGTTGCAATATAGCCCTCTAACTCCCACAAGGTAATTACAGCTGAACGCCTGTCCATGATCAGCATTGCTCTGAGCTGTGAGAAGCAAAGAAACAAATAACAGCAGGTAACTGACATGTGATTGGTTAATTGCAGGGCACGCCCCTTGTGGGAAACGATTTGGTTAACAGTCGCGCAAGGAATCTTAAAATGGCGCAAGGAATATAATAAAAATAACAATAGTTTTCATAATTGAATTTTCATAAATAAGAAAAGCTGTTTTAATAAACAAAGTTAATTATTATACTAGCTTTATACGTATAAAATATACATTCTGGATTTAAACCTAGAAAAAGCATCCACAGGCTTGCTCTGTTACGAAAACAACAGACGGAAATAAATCCAATTTAATCTTCCTTATCTAAAATCACAATCGTATAAAATGGCCCACTTAGCGTGACTCAATCTCCTGGTGTTTTAATACGACAAAACTTGGCAACATTTCTCTAGCTATACCAGTAGCTCGTGGTTAAAACCTTTGCTTTCTAAACCAATACTACACGAACGTGGGTTCAAGCCCTTGTCAGGTCAAGTATTTTTCTTATTAGTTAATAAGACAATAATAACTTCTCTTCATCAGATGACAAAAGTATAGAATTTGCCACCAAGTGTGAGAGAGAGAAATGCATTTCAGACCCATGGAAAGAACCTCAGTCTTCTTTATTGAAGAACAGTTTAATATCTTAGTGACTCATCGTTCGTGGAGATCATGAGCTTTGGGGATATTGAATTTGTATGAACTTTTGGGATCGTGAATTTGCTGTATGGCACCTTGAACCGACTTTGGACATAACATTTACTTAATTTGTATTTAACGTTCACATATAATATACCAACTTTCTGTCAACACCTACCACTTCTCTGATGTACATGATAATTACTTATGTCCTGAAATGCTTGTAGGAAACATATAAAACTGACTATTATTATTTTATCTAATTATTCATGCTTTGAGGAATATATCATTACATAAAAATAAAATGATTACATAAAAATAAAATGATAAAATAAAATGATGAATATACTAGAACTCGTTGGAAGAAGAGATGATGGAATAGAAGAACTTCCTGTAAAAAATCAAGAAATCGAACTAGCTATTAAAACTCTAAAAAATAAAAAAGTTCCAGCCCCAGATGGCATTAAATCCGAGATCTTTAAAATAACAAAGGATCTTTGGACGACGTACCTGGCAAGACTCTTCACTGAATGCTTGAAGCAAGGCAGATTTCCAATGGAAGGAGGCTAACTTAATAATTTTCTTAAAGAGCCAAGAAAAACCAAAATCCACCCCTAGATCATATAGACCCATCTGCCTATTAAACGTAATTGGCAAGATTTTTGAGAAGGTGATAATAAATATACTTCAAGCAACAAGAATCGGCTTGGAAGAGGATCAAATTCAATTTGGATTTAGAAGGGGAAAATCAACGCAGGACGCGCTAAATAAATACTGTATGGGAGTAAGGGAGGCAGAGGCAAAATATGTGATCGCAATTTTTGTAGATATTAAGGGGGCATTCGACAACCTGTGGTGACATATTTTTGTAAATCTGAATAAGAACGAAATCCCATATTACCTAATTAGGGTGCTCGGGGACTACTGCAGAAATAGATTAATCAATTTGTCCCTGGAGATAAGCTGAGCAGAATACCGAACAAGAGGTGTCCACAGGGTTCGGTTTGCGGTCCTATTTTTTTGGGATGTCTTCATTGACACCTGCGTGAAAATGTTTAGTGAAATGGAGGAGGTAGCATCGATAATAGCCTACGCCGACGACATTGCCATCTTGGAGGAGTCGAACTCTAGATTAGAAATATAAACCAAGGCAAAAATAATTCTGGCGGCCATTAGTATGTGGTGTGAGAACAACAAATTGACTGTATCTGCGGAAAAGACGCAGTATATGATCTTTAAGGGGAGGTTAGAAAGAAACCCAACAGTTAAATACAATAATCAAAATTTAAAGAGAGCTAAAACCTTTAGGTATTTAGGTGTGATTCTGCATGAGAAGTTAAACTTCATGGAACATATTGAAGCAACAAAAAGTAAAATTATTCTTCTTTACATATTTGATATTGTGGCTACTATGCTTTAATTGCTGGGATGGACTACATTTTTTGTATACAGCAGACAAGGATGGTAGTGTTTCTTCATTACGTTGAACTGTCAAATTAACAGACAATTCAGCTATTTTTTTTAGTCCATCTCATTTATCTTTATTCTCCTTATGCGTGAAGTTTAAAACATACACTGGGTGAAGCCAATGGTTAGCCAAATAAGAGTTTACTTTTTAAGATTTTTTCCCTACACTTACACACACACACTCTTTTTCCTCAACTAATATTAAAATGTTTAAACTCAACCAACCAAGGAAGTCACATACTTTGTAAATCTTTTTTCGGTATATAATGCCACTATCGATAGCTAGCAAAACTTAGATATCAAGTTTAAACTCTCTCAAAACGGTAGATATTTTATACACATTTTATGTGGCATATACCTTAGTAGTATACCCGACACCTGGTCTCATTTTCTGGAAAATTACACGTTTTTCCCGTACCTGGCTGATAGCAAATAGTCGATTTTCCAGAGCTGTACGATACGCTGTGTCGCCGTTTATGTTTACAATGTATAAAGGCCCTCTTTTCTAATCCCCTATCAAAGTCTACGACTTCTTTTTTGCTCCCCTGTTTATAAAAGACTACGGCACCTTTTTTAATCCCCTAGCAAAAATTTCATAAAAG
Organism: Lepisma saccharinum; assembly: GCA_022664845.1. NCBI lineage: Eukaryota > Metazoa > Arthropoda > Insecta > Zygentoma > Lepismatidae > Lepisma > Lepisma saccharinum. The sequence continues at coordinate 44,223 of JAGDQP010001059.1, forward strand.
ACTACGAAGCTCTTTTTCATCCCATACACAACATTATAGCAGAGATGGACTACGAACGCCTATTTAACATAGCAAAGGCTACGCACCCTTTTTACACCCCTATTTAACATATCAGATAGTGCACAATAGCAAAGATTTCATAAAAGGGTACGAAGCACTTTTTCAACCCTAAAAAATACTACCTAGCCCTCATACCAACGCACGATAGCAGAGGGTACGAAGCTCTTTTACAACCCCAACTTAACATACCACAAATTACAGAACATAGCAGCAATATATGCTAGTTACGGTATTTAACCTCACATTAACCCTTTCCAGGCCTACTTAACATAGCAGAGTTTAGACCAGTTCACATTTTCGTGAAAGGGTACGAAGCTTATTTTGCAACCCTTATTTAACCTAGCAGAGATTACATGTCAACATGGTCGAAGCTCTACACAGCCCATCACCGAGTTACATGTTCTCTAAGCTAGAGCCAATGTCAAATATTTAACCGTGTATATCTCGTAAACGCTGAGGCATATTAAAATTCTGTTTTCACATTTGGGCATTGAATGCTATTTGTGAAAAAAGTGGTGACCTCGAGGTCAAATATTTAACCGTGTATATCTCGCAAACGGTGAGACATATTGAGATGTGGACATCGAGTAGTATATGCGAAAAAGTTGGTGACCTCGAGGTCAAAGGTCAAATATTTAACCGTGAATGTTTCGTAAACGGCGAAACATATTGAGTTTCTGTTTTCACATTTGGTATGAGGGCATTGAATACTACATGCGAAAAAAGTGGTGACCTCAAGATCAAAGTTCAAATATTTAACAGTGTATATCTCGTAAACGGCTAGAAATATTGAGATTCTGTTTTCACATTTGGTATGAGGGCATTGAACTCTATATGCGCAAGAAGTGGTGACCTCGAGATCAAAGGTCAAATTTGAAGTCAGTTTGCTAACTTCGCCCGTCGTGATTGTAGAATTATGAAACTTTTAATGCAATTTATTTTAGTCATGTGAATGTCAAATATGAAAATTGCATGTTTCTATCTGTTGCTGTTTTCGAGATATGGCTGTTCGAATTTTGTCGAATTTTTTTGGGGGGCCAGAACTATGAAAACTTCAAAATATATTATTTTGTTCACGGTAATGCAAAATTTGAAAATAACTTCTTGTTACCTGTTATAGCTTCTAAGATATGGCGGTTCGAATTTTGTCGATTTTTTAATTTTAGATCTTGAGAAACTCGCAGATTTTGTTATTGGGGTCGGTAATGCCGAATATGACATTTTCTTCTCTCTATCATTTACCCTTTCCATATTGTTGTTCAAATGTTTAAATTTTAAAACCAGAATTGACAAGCTCTCAGATTATATGTTGTTCGTGACGGTGATGCCGAATGTGAAAACCGCATGTCTCTACCACTAACCGTTTTTAAGATATTGTAGATTTGACCTTTATCCCTAAGGTCACAAGATATTAATTTTCAATTGTGTTTTGTTGCTCTAATACCGAATCTGAAATTAGTTTTTCTCTATTACTTACCGTTTTCAAAAGATAGAGGGTTAAATATTTTACCTTTGACCTCGAGGTCACCAATTTTTTCATTAATAGAGCTTGTCATGATAATGCTTAATCTGAAAACCGTATTTCTCTAACTCTTACCGTTCTCAAGATATTTGGGGTTCAGTGAAATGAAGCTTTTTCCATAGCCGATCAGTTCATTTTGGGTTCTCCCCATGATGTCATCAACTACCAGATCGGTTCTTTCCTGAATTTGTTTTCATTTCGGGTTTTCCCAGCTGTCATCTGCGAAATCGGTTCTTTCTCGATTTTGTTTTTATTCTTGGTTTTCCCCATGACGTTATCAACTGCCTATAAAAGCCGGGCTGTTTGTGTGGTACCCCTTCAGTCGGACGCCGACCATCGTAGAGTTAGGATCTATCCAGGGAGAAGATTTCATCGTGAATAGTGTAGTGTGCAATGTCATCGACCGTCGTAGAGTGAATAGTGTAGTGTGCAGTGTTGAAAATAGAAATACATTTTTTCTGTTTGAGTTGTGACGTTATTATTATTTAAAGTTTAATATTTATTACATATATTTTAATATATTAAAGCTTAAACTTACTCTACCGCATTTAAAGTGACTTTATAGTGAATAGTTAAAAATGGATATATTTGATATTTTTTAACAAAATCGGTGCTCTATGTATGGAAGCGCTAAATGACGTAGAAACAGATGGAGCACGTGATTCAAAAATAAATCTTGCTAGTGAAAAACGTAAATTGTATAAAAAATTCAAAAAGGAAGGTAGACTGTTAGAAGTACAAATTAATAACCCTCCAGAAAATGTAAACCCTTTAACATGGGTTATGAAAGGTATTGAAGAGTTAACGCACCTCGTGCATGGTATTGATGACGACGATCAAGTTGGTCTCGCTTTCCGAAATCAAAGTAAACGCCACAGGTCATTCTGGTTATCTTTTCGACAGGCAAAAGATATGTCTGTTGAAAATGATTTACTCGCTATGGAAAAAGTTGTACAATCCAATGCAACGTTTTTAAATCAAGAACGTTTTTTGGTTAATTTTCATCACGTGCAAATGCCTAAAGGGGAAGGTCGAGTAAGACAGGGGTTATCGAATATTGATAATTATATAAAATCAAATAAAGGTATAGTTATGGTTAGAATTAACGATACTCACTGTCTCGCCCATGCTCTAGTAGTGGTTATAGGATTAATAAATCATAAAAATAATAGAAAAGAACAAAATAAATATTATAATCAACATAAAAAATATGAAAACCAAAGTAAATAAGTTGTGTGTGAAAGCAGGGACCACTGGCGGTACAATTGGAGATATTCACCTATTTCAAACTGTGCTACCTAATCATAAAATAACTCTATGGGGATTTGTCGGATAAATTAATTCTATATGAAGGGGTAGGTGGTAAAACCCCCATTTTTACTGTTAATAAACAATGATTATAACGTTATTACCAACTTGACGGCAGCATTCTCAACCGGCTATTATTGTAAAAAATGCCATAGTAAATATGAACATTCGCATGAACACGATTTTAAATGTCAAGCTAGTTGTTCACAGTGTGGGAGTAAACCTCCATGTACTAATGTGAAATCCGTAATAAAGTGTAACGAGTGTAATCGATCATTTTACGGCAGCGTATGTTTTACTAATCATAAGGGTATAGTATGTAAAACTAGAAAGCAATGTAATATGTGGTTGAAGGTGTATATATTAACAAAGAAACGTAACTCTCGTATATGGGGGAGATATATCGTGTAAACTGCCGCAATATGATGCCCCATAATCATTTATGTTTTACGCAGTCGACGAAAACACACAATATGAAAACTATAATCATAGTTCTCATAATAACTATTATGAGATCTATGTTATAATTAGAATAAAGGCTATGATTGTGTTTTATGACATAGAGAGTCGGCAAGATGACACGGTGGAAGGGTTACATAATGTGTATGAGCACATACCCAATTTATTAATTTCTCAGCATGTATACCAGAAATGTATTGATACAGATGATATAAAAGTCAGTTGCTCTGTGTGTGGTGTAAAAAACGTTTTTAAGGGTGAAGAATGTGTTCTACAGTTTTTAGAATATCTTGCCGAGAAACGTGTTGGTATAAATAACATAACATGCTTCGGGCACAATGCAAAAGGGTGCGATGCACACTTCATTTTAAGAACGGTGTTAAATAGCAAAAAATGGTCCCCCGACGTTACTATGAAAGACTGTCAACTTCTCAGTATTAAGTATAAAAATTTAAGATTTATCGACTCCTTAACTTCTTGCCTATGGCCCTGGCCAAGCTGCTCCAAGCGTTTGATCTTCCCTCAACTAAGGGATATTTCCCCCACTTTTTTAACACCACAGATAATCAGAACTATTCCGGTTTTCTGTCTGCCAAGACGTTCTATGAGGTAGAAAATATGCAGAAAGAAGAACGTGAAAAGTTTCTGGCGTGGTATAAAAAATGGGGGAGAATTATACCCAGGAGGAATTAATTAATACTGTCGGCAAGATGTAAATATTTTAAGAATGGCGTTCGCGTTTTATGAATCAGTTCGAGCTTGAGACAAAGGTTAATCCCCTCCTGGAAGCAATTAGTATAGCATGCACTTGTAATTTAGTGTTTCGTGGAAATTTTCTTAAACCGACAAGCATAGGTATTATACCAAGAAAGGGTTATTGCTGGAGAGATGTCCAGTCGGTAGAAGCAATACAGTGGCTCGTGTGGGAAGAAAAGGAAAAGGGAATAAAAATAATCCACGCGGGTAACGCAAAATAATTTGTAGTGCGAGGTAATTTGAAAGTAGATGGATATTGGCACGATACTGAGGACGGTAAAGAGCATGTATGGGAGTATGAAGGTTGTTTCCACCATCGGCTGTGGTATATGCTATCGGACCGGACGGGACATACCACTCCACAGTAACCCTTTCAGTACAATGAATATAAAATATGAGAGCACAATGGCAAAGGTGAAAAAATTAAGAGAATTAGGTGTGTCAGTGGAAAGCACAAATGAAAAATAATGAAAATATATCGTGTTACGTTAAAAACCATCCCACATGCGGAAAAGAACCAATGAATCCGCGTGACGCTTTGTATGGTGGGCGGACAAACGCTGTGAAACTACATTATAAAGTGAAAAAAGTGGAGAAAATTAAATATTTGGATGTATGCTCATTATACCCATTTTGTAATAAGGTTAAAAAAAATATCCCGTGGGGCATCCTACGAATATTTATGTAGGGACAGAATGTCCACCCATCGATCAGATTGAGGGAATAGTAAAGTGTACTATTTTACCTCCAACCGACTTATATCACCCGGTATTACCATATCGTTCTGGGGGTAAGTTACTATTCCCTCTTTGCAGAGCATGCGCGGATTCATTAAATAATGGTGATTGTTTACATAACGATGACGAACGTGCCATTACCGGCACATGGGTTGTGGACGAAGTTCGTAAAGCTATTGGAAAAGGTTATAAATTAGTAGAAATGCATGAGGTGTGGCAATTTAATATTGAAGAATACAATCCTGTGAAGAAAGAAGGTGGCCTATTTACATAGTATATTAATAAATTTCTAAAAACAAAAACAGAAGCTAGTGATTGACTTGCGTGGTGTACAAGTGAGAAAAAGAAACAAGAATTTATAAACAAGTATTATGAAAAAGAAGGTATTGTATTGGACGCCGATAAAATATGTGTAAACAAATGTCGAAAGAGTTTAGTTAAATTAGCACTTAATAGTTTTTGGGGTAAATTTGGCCAGAAAGAGAATTACAGCCAACCATCAATAATAACTGACCCCGGTGAATATTTTAATAACCTAGCCGACCCAGATATCGAGGTTCACGAAGGCATTCAAATAAACGAGGACACACTAATTTTAAATTGGCAATATTTTGATAATGCGGGAGTACCACTTAATAATACAAATGTAGTAATAGCTGCCTATACTATTGCACACGCTCGTCTGGAGCTCTATAATTATCTAGATAAATTAGGGAAGTATGTGTTATACTACGATACCGAGAGTATTATTTTTGTAGACTCCAGACGGGCCAAAGCTGTAAACAGGTGATATGCTTGGCGAACTTACAAACGAGCAACAGGCATACGGTATTAATGCTTTTATTACAGAACTTTGTACTGAAGGGCCGAAAAATTATGTTTTTGAGGTATACAACCCGAATACTGGGCAAAATTTAAATGCTTGTAAAGTTAATGGAATTACGTTCTATTATGAAAATTAAAAAAAAAATATTTTGAACAAATTAGAGATATGATACTCAATAATGTTCCACCTGTACAAGTGTTTTGCAAAAAAAAAAGATTGCTCGAACGAAGGATCATAATATTATTTCTAGGCCGGAAAAGAAAATTTATCAATTTGTGTACACAATGAGAAAAAGATGCGCGCTGACACGCTTCCATACGGTTTTAAAAGACAACGCACTATATGATATAGTTATTAAATACAGAAAGAAAGTAATATTAGGTAATATGGAGTTCCAACAACCATTTACATGCATTATAGCTGGCCCCACGGGATGTGGGAAATCGTATTTTGTGAAAGAGTTTTTAGAACACTATGCTGAAAAATGGAAAAATATTCTCTGGTTCTATGACGAGTGGCAGCCTTTGTATGAGATTTTATCTTCGTGCACATTCAAAAAGGGTCTGCCACAGATCTATTGTTTTCCCGCGGACACAGGCACCCATCTTATTATAATTGACGATTTAATGCGCTTGTGTAAAGGTCAAATTGTAGATTTCTTTACTAAATGGAGTCATCATCGAAACTTAAGTGTTATGTTTATTATCTAAAATATATTCCACCAGGCCAAAGGTATGCGAGATATTTCCTTAAACAGCCACTACATGGTATGTTTTAAAATCCTGGAGATCAGGCTCAAATTAATTATCTAGTACGTCAATTGTTTCCGTTAACGCAAAATATATACAAGAGGCCTATGAGGACGCAACCCGAAATGCTCATGGTTACCTACTATTTCATTTAAAACAAAATACCACTGATAAGCAGCGTGTTCGAACAAATGTTTTTCCCTCGGATTCTTTCAATTATGTTTCTGTATCTATAAAATAACTTCTTCAATATTTTATATAGTTTAACAACTATTTTTACTATAATAGCCATTAGGGTAGAAAGAACAAAAATGATTAATAAGCAGAATGAACACTTACTAAGACTTTTAGCAGAGGCAAAACCTAAAGTACGTAAGGCAATACTACAAAATGCACACACTGAATTCATTCGTTCTATTTGTGAATGTACCTATAACGTATTGCAAGGGAATGTTCCGTTAAATAAAAAGGAGAAAAATAAATTGCGGAAATATAAAAATCAGCTTAGGTATTTGGTAAAGAAAGGACCGACGCTGAAACAAAAGAAAAAACGAATAATTGTACAAAAAGGTGGTTTTCTCACAGCATTGCTTGCCCTCATTATAGGAGGCATACTGTCTAGTCTATTTAAATAATAATAATCATGCAGCATGCGAAAGAAAACTTATTTTAATCTCGCCAGAAAAATTACATTACCAAAGTAATCTCGACGATGAGATGAAGAAGATTTTAAATAATAAGAGTATGAGTGTAGAAGAAAAATGGGTATAATACAGAGAGGTGTTGCAAAAATATTTACACGTTGTTCAAAAACCCACCACACCCGCAACAATTACAAAGAATCGTGAGGAGGAGGAGAAGGATGAAATAATATATATTCTTCCCGAAATCTATCTGCGTAAAGCACGGCCTCTACTACACAAATTAAAACCAAAACCAAAATATTAATTGGGATGCAAGTGGTAACGTTAATATATATGGTAAATTCATTCCCGGTGCTAATATAGTAGATTTAATGTCTGATTTTGTTAGGTGTCGTAAGAAAAATATTCCACCAAACGGCTGTACTATTAGCAAAATAAAATATACCCTTAGAGTTTATAGGTAACCCTCAACGTATAGAGTATATTTGAAAGTTGCCAGCTGCTGCCCCCAAAAAACAGAGGAGGAGGAGGAGGAGGAAGCGGAGAAGCCGGGACCAACACATAACGTAAAGCTGTCACTTCTTCATAGACTATGAAGAAGTTAGCTAATATTTACTATAACCTTGCACATCCTGCCTCATTTTCAACGGCGCAAGCATTATGGAAAGCTGTAAAGAAATCAATACCTTTACAACGAGTGGAAAAGTGGTTAAAAAAACAGCCGACATATACATTGCATAAACCAGTGCGAAAACGTTTTCAACGCAATCTCTATCTTGTGTTAATATTGGCAAGCGGACCTGGTAGATATGCAAAGTCTTCAAAAATATAATGGTGGGTACCGGTATATTTTAACAGTGATCGATTTATTTAGTCGCTATGCGTGGGCAGTACCTGTCCGTAGTAAAACTGGTGAAAATATCATAAAAGCATTCGAGAAAATATTTACATCTACCCCCAGACGTAAATCTCTACGCCTACAAACAGATAAAGGAGCAGAGTTTGTTAACAGAGAATTCCAGGCGTACTTGTAAAAGCAACATATTTATTTTTTCACAACCGAAAACCCCAATATTAAGGCAAGCCTCGTAGAACGTCTGAATCGCAGCCTGAAGCTAAGAATTTGGAAATATTTTACAGCAAAGAAGACTTACCGCTACATAGATGTGGTCCCCCGATTAGTTCACGGATATAATTCTAGGCCACACGCAGCACACAAATTACTACCAGCTCTAGTGAACCAAGATACGTTTCACCAAGTGTGGAATAGACTGGTGAAACAACCAACCAGTACTAGTGTTAAGGCAAAGAAATATAAAGAAGGGGATACTTTGTGAATTACTGAGGCAAAACGACATTTTGCAAAAGGCTACAAAGAAAATTGAACTCTGGAAATATTTAAAATAAAACATATACAACGAAAAGAAATTGGTTTATGAGAGGATTTAAATGGTGATGTGATTGATGGTACATTTTACGAAGAGGAAATACAAGCTGTGCAGCTACCAAAGTTTACGAAATAGACGAAATTTTAGAAGCTAGTGGTAAACGAATACTTGTTCGGTGGCGAGGTTATCCTGCTTCATTTAATTCATGGAATCCAGTATCCTATTTAACGAACGACTAGAAACATTTAAAAGACCGGGGCAATGGAAAGTTCCACCACGTCAACTTGCAGAGTGTGGTTTTTATTTTGTTAGAGTACCCGATATTGTAAGATGTGCATTTTGTAATTTGGAATTAGTTACTTGGCAATCTTATAATATCCCCTTGAAAGAGCATAAACGTAGCATATCCCCTTGAAAGAGCGTAGTCCATACTGCCTTCTGTTAAGATGTAACGTAGATGTGTGTGGTTAAAAATGGCAGTAAGACCTTTTTCTATGCTTAAAAAATTATGGTAATAATAATAATAATAATAATACAATATTATAAACTAGTGCTCTGTTAGTGTATATAGCAGAAAAAATGAATGATCCTTATCTCCAATATTATTCACATCAAGCAGGTAGTGGTTATAATGTATATAGAGGTGCACCATACCAAGACTGATACGGTATTGGTAGTTTTCTAGGTGGTTTATTTCGTACTGTGTTTCCATTATTAAAACAAGGTGCGAAAACTGTTGGTAAAGAATTGTTACGTGGTGAAATTAATGTAGCCGAAGACGTACTAAATAGTAATAGACCCGTTGAAGCGGCTTTAAGAGCACGTTGGCAAGAGGCAAAAAGTAATTTTAAGAATAAAGCACAAAATAAAATAAATCAGGCGTTGGTAGGATCGGGATGGCGGCAAAAACGTAAAAATATTCAAACAGGTGGTGTAAACAAAAAGATAAAGAAGATATATATTTTTGATTAATTATTGATCAGTGTACTAGGTTTTACCTCACATTTCCCAGTAACAGTTCTATGGAATATTTCCCGCAAAATACTCTGGCGTGTTATACTACAAAATTATATCATCCTCTCGTGCTGGAGAAAGGTGTGTGGGAAACAGCTGTTGTCGAAGTACATTATACAGGTTCATTTCAGAATGCTTCCAAATATACTAATAATATTTATTATCGCACCACGGATAAAGAAAGCTGGAACATAACTAAAGTAATGCCCGGTCATTATTATCAGGTTGACGGTATTCTATCTCAAATTAACTATAAAAGCGATAAATTGAATTTACAATTAAAAGTTAAAGCTTCGGTAAAACGCATTGAGGTCAGTAGAGTCAGAAAAGATTACGAGAGTGTAAAAGAAGTACGGCCATCAAGCGAATTAGTCAAAATACTATGTTTTGATCATATACAGCAAGACAATATTGAACTTGTCCATCATGCGCGTTATCCACCCGATTTACAGAAATCGCTACCCGCACACATGTATATTTATAGTGATATTGTAGAACCTCAGCAGGTAGGCGATACTGTTACTCTACTACTGCGTATTATAAATACGAATATTAAAGGGTATGGTGCAAGTAATGTGCATATCTTTGAAAATCCTCATTATGTCCCTGTGCAACGCAGAGTTTGATCAAATTATTATTGATTTAAGAGATAGCACGGGTAATCCACTTCCTTTCCAATATTGCAGTGTATGTGTAAAACTACGTTTTCGTAATATGGTATTATAAAAATAAACTAGTGTGGGTATTTGTAGCAGAAAAGCAAAAATGCAGTGTGAGTGTACGAAATGAGAATTAAATCTATTTGAGGGTATACCCGCTCAAACGAGTATTATTGGTAATAGAACAGTACCATATAAACCTGTGGCGTCAATATCTGATAATGCACCCATAGCGTTTGTAGTCCCCGGCCATGGTGAAGATTATATTGATTTACCACATACAATGCTACATATTAGAGGTAAAATTATTAAAACTGACGGTTCTGATTTAACCGCCATGATGATTTAAACTGATGATTTTCTGAGCGCTATGTTCAGCGAGGTACAGATATATCTGAATAATCAACTAATTTCCTATTCCTCGCATACATATCCATACTGATCGTATATTGAAAAATTATTGAATTATAACGCCAATGCAAAAACAAATCATCTTCAGACGGCAATGTGGTTTAAAGATACTGCCGGACATATGGATAGTGTGGCTGATAGTAGTAATTTTGGTTTTAAACAGCGCTCTCTTATCATAGGGTGTAGTCAGCCCTTTGAATTACTCGGGTATATTCACGGTGATATTTTCAATCAGGAGAAATTTCTATTGAGTGGTGTACAGTTGTGTATTAAGGTGATTCCGGCCAAACCCGTATTTCGTCTAATGGGTGAAGCTGCGGCTGAGGGAAAAGTTGTAATTACAGATGGCACACCGCTTGTAAAAAAGGTTGATGTGTCGCCCACGGTGAGAATAGCACAAAATAAAATATTACAAAATCCTAAATTTAGAGTAAAATATCCTATAACAAAGGTGCAGGTGAAAACTGAGACTTTATCTCAAGGTATTATGGACACTACACTTCCAGATTTGTTTTCTGGAATAGTGTCTTAACGTATTATTATTGGGTTTGTTACTAATACAGCTTTCAACGGTACATATAAGACAAATCCATTTAATTTTAAGCATTTCAATATGTCATTTTTTACATTGTATGTCGACGAAACACCCGTTCCATCTAAACCATATTCTACGTTATATACAGTTTCTGATATTTATTATTCTAATCAAGGTAATGATATATCGCTTGCCCAGTATCCTAATGGTTATCCTCTACTGGTGTTTAATTTAAATCCTGATTCTAGTGCCGGTGCAGCATTTCACACTAGTCCCCAGCGACAGGAAAGTGTACGATTAGAAGTTCATTTTAACCAAGCACTACCATCTCCTGTAGCAGCTGTTATTTACGGTGAATTCTCCTCTGAACTGGAAATTGATTTCCAACGAAAAATATATATTGATTAAAAATGTTGAATACTCTTGAACTTTATGAGGCATTACAGCAGAATTTGCCCCGGGGTCACTTTATAGGTGTATATGCTGCAGATCAGTTTCCTCGCTTTATTCACACACTGCCTGCAGCGTTAATTATAAACACTGATCCTAGTAATAAGCACGGCGAGCATTGGGTTGCCGTTTATATATGTAATACGGGTCACAGTGAATATATGGACAGCTACGGGCTTCCACCATATATACCGTATCATATAAACTTTCTAAAACGCAAATGTTTACTTTTACATTAAATAATAGACGCATTCAAGGAGATTTATATCAATTCTGTGGACACTATTGTTTTCTCTATTTAGCATGTCGTGCATCTGGCTATTCACTACAGGACTTCTTAAATAAATTCTCAACCGGCAACACTAATGTTAATGATATTATGATTTATTCGTTTATGAAAATGGCTCCTGGCGTGAGATTACGTTCTCCGTAAACCATGTGTGTGTTGGTCCCTGGTGCGAGATTAAGTTCTCCGTAAACCATGTGTGTGTGTATTTGTTGGTCCCTGGTGTGAGATAAAGTTCTTCGTAAACCATGTGTGTGTGTGTTTGTTTGTCCCTGGTGCAAGATGAATAGCCAGATGGGTTCAGTTAGCAGTATACTCAAAACATTGGTATGACTTGAAATTTATGTTACAGTTTATACTATGGTGGAAGCCCTGTGTAATTTTTGCTATGTTAAACAGTGTTTCTTTTTAAAAAGTGATTACTCTTTTATAAAATCAGCAAATTTTACAATCGGCATCACCGGCCCAAATAACATAATCTGCGAGTTTCTCAATTCTGCGTCTAAAATTAGAAAAGACATATCTTGGAAGCAATAATAGGTAAAATTCAGCATTATCGTGAACAAAATAATATAATTTGAAGTTTTCATAGTTCTGGAGCCAAAATCGCAAAATTCGACGACATTTGAACCGCCATATCTCGAAAATAGCAACAAATAGAAACATGCAATTTTCATATTTGACATTCCCATGACTAAAATAAATTGCATTATAAGCTTCATAATTCTACGATCGCGAGGGGCGAATTTAGCAAACTGACTTCAGATTTGACCTTTGACTTCGAGGTCACCACTTTTTGCACATATAGCGTTCAATGCTCTCATACCAAATGTGAAAACAGAATCTCAATATGTCTAGCCGTTTACGAGATATACACTGTTAAATATTTGAACTTTGATCTTGAGGTCACCACTTTTTTCGCATGAAGTATTCAATGCTCTCATACCAAATGTGAAAATTGAAACTCAATATGTTTCGCCGTTTACGAAATATTCACGGTTAAATATTTAACCTTTGACCTCGAGGTCACCAACTTTTTCGCATATACTATTCGATGCCCTCATCTCAATATGTCTCACCGTTTGCGAGATTACGCGGTTAAATATTTGACCTCGAGTCACCACTTTTTTCACAAATAGCATTCAATGCCCAAATGTGAAAACAGAATTTTAATATGCCTCAGCGTTTACGAGATATACACGGTTAAATATTTGACATTGGCTCTAGCTTAGAGAACATGTAACTCGGTGATGGGCTGTGTAGAGCTTCGACCATGTTGACATGTAATCTCTGCTAGGTTAAATAAGGGTTGGAAAATAAGCTTCGTACCTTTTCACGAAATTGTGAACTGGTCTAAACTCTGCTATGTTAAATAGGGCTGGAAAGGGTTAATGTGAGGTTAAATACCGTAACTAGCATATATTGCTGCTATGTTCTGTAATTTGTGGTATGTTAAGTTGGGGTTGAAAAAGAGCTTCGTACCCTCTGCTATCGTGCGTTGGTATGTAGGCTAGGTAGTATTTTTTAGGATTGAAAAAGTGCTTCGTACCCTTTTATGAAATCTCTCCCATTGTGCACTATCTGATATGTTAAATAGGGGATGAAAAAAGGTTCGTAGCCTTTGTAATCTCTGCTATGTTAAATAGGGGTGGGCGAACGTAGTATAGGTTCGTACCCGTTGGAGGGCGTCCATGTTATCTGGGTTAGGTTAGCTAGCCTATCGTGCAATCTCTGTTATGTTAAACAAGGGATGAAGAAAGTGGCCGTAGCCTTTGCTATGTTAAATAGTGATTCGTAGTCTATCTCTGCTATGGTGCTGTGTAGGAGATGAAAAAGAGCTTCGAAGTCTTCTATGCAATTTATGCTAGGGGGTGAAAAAAGGTGCCGTAATCTTTTATAAATAGGGGAGCAAAAAAAGAAGTCGTAGACTTTGATAGGGGATGAGAAAAGAGGGTCCGTAGCCTTTTATAGATTGTAAACAAAAACGGCGACACAGTGTATTGTACAGCCCTGGAAAATCCACTACTTGCTATCAGTCAGGTACGGGAAAAACGTGCAATTTTCCGGAAAATGATACCAAGTGTCGGGTATACTACTTACCTTGTTTTAATGATATTTTTTGTGATAGTGTCCCACCACTGGTGTATATCAAACTACCGGTGACCTCATCCTACTATAAATTCTCAGCTGAAGTAGAGAGAAGGAAAACTTCTTACCAGATATTACACTAATGACCTTTAATGTTCTCAGGGTCAACTTATTATTCTTGCCAGTCCATTTAAACCTGATAGGTACTTCATTGGTAAACAACATTTCCAAATTCTTCGAACATGCTTTACTTTCATTCCACTCACAGCACTTAGGATATCTTCCTGCAAGATGAAATTGAAAAATTATCACCATCAAAGAATATATTTATACGGATCATTGAAATTTTAAAGAGTAATGAAATGAATTGCTGTTCTACTTTATATAAACTGTCTTATTGCATTCCTACGTCCTCCATAAATCTACTGCATCTGGCGACTGGAAATATTTGTGACAAATCCAGAAATTTAAGCACATTCCATAATCATATGGAAGACCCTAATGCTATGTTTACTTTGGTGATCGATAATACATGTATGAATGTAATGAAATGGGAAAACACCGTTCAAAGATGTAATAAGAATAAAAGCAAATACTACATACATTATGATATTAATAAAAACAATGCTATCACCCTCGTGGTCTAGATGGTAACATCCTGAACTTCGTAGCGGCAATGGGTAGACATGTGGATTTCAGCCACACGGCCGACCATCTTGACTGAGAATTTCCGTGGCACAGTGAACTCTAAAAGCTGAAAAAAAAAAGATAATTTTTTGGTCTTAGGTCGAATACTAGAATGTTTGAAGTATCGAACTCCGTTGAAACATCTGTCTCTTTGTTATACCAGCGGAAACGCAGTAATTTCAAAAATGCCGTTTGACCGGTTCGGATGAAGATAATGTGTACGTGAAAAAGTATATTTTTAAAGTATCATAATTGTGTTAATTTTCAACTTTATTTGAATTTTCAAAATGGAAGAAATAGATGAAGGTATGTAGATTTATAATTGAACTAATTAAAGCTGAGAAAAAATTAAATTATCACAAATTATCGTTGAAGTTCACAAAGAAGATAAAATTAAAAAAAAACTGACAAATCTGGAAAAACAATTATGAGTTCCTCAGAATTCCGCAACATATTGATTTTACGACACACTCAATAATATAATCTAATAGAATTCACAAAACACAGCTGTCCATAGAGGCCCCTGCAGGATTTATGCATGTTTCCCATTAGATATCCAGAATTCCAATTTTTAAACAATAACGAAAACAGTTCAATTTTATTTTTTTGTATCTCGACATAAAAGTAGTGAACTGAAACGAAGTAAAAGCTACTACATACATTCATCATTAAAATATAATAATCATAAATTATCATGATTTAAGTCAGACAATTTTCTAAAAAAAATTTGCCCGCCATATTTAATTTTTTACTTTTGACTTCATAATCGTTATCAGCAAACTCGAAAACCTATGTGATAATAATATAATGCAAATTGAGCAATGTTTTCATATTTTGACAAGCTTTTTGGGATTTCAGTTCACTGTGCATGGTTTCTTAAGCAAATGCAGGGATCCCTTAAGTAAGACACTGGCCGCTCTCTTCCCCATCCTTACCCGTCCCTTATTCTGGCCTGAGTGAAAGATGCCTAATTATTTTTTGGTGAGTAGTACTTATTTTAGGATAAAGGAGTCCATAATAAAAAATATTAAAATATACTTTTAAATATATATATAGAAATTTATGAGGCAGTGAAAGGAAAAGTTTTTTTAATATTGAGTTCAGATCACATCTGTATTCTCCATATTCAAATCTATCTGATGAAGAAGTTGTGCAAGTCGTAACTCTCTTGTTAACCTCATAAATAGCAGCATTTACTTGAATTTCATTGTGGATTTCATGCAAATGTTCATCATTGTATGACATCGGGAAATGAATTAACACCCAAGTTAAAATAAAATATTGGACATATATGTGAAACGAAAACAGAAAGTGTACGCGTTGTAACAGAAGGTATACGCTAATGCGTGAGGTTAACCGGAGAGTATACGGCGTATATCATAAAGACCTTCAAAGAAATTTAAAAAAGAAAACATACCCTGCTCAGGCGGATCAGTGAGACCATCTCGAATGGTGTTCTTCACTCTAACCTGTGTATGGCGAAATGCCGGAACCCATAATTACCTTGGGCCCCGAACCACGCTGTGGCGTAAATCTAGTTACTGTAGGTGCATACCTTGAAGTGAGGTGAGCCCCATACAGAACATGCCCGCTACAACCCTCCCGACTCCACAGTATTGACACACCGTTACCGACTGATCTACTAAGGTCTGTACACAGCTTTACATTTACATTTTATTTCTAAAACTCGAAAAAAAAAAAAAACATCAATGAAATGCATGAAACCCAACAAAACCCGCCTGGGCCCAGGTAGGCTTTATTAATTATTATTATTATTATTTTAAAAAAAACGAGAATTCTAACAAGTAGAGTTTGGTTTTCACTTGGTGGTGGGGCAAAAGGTAATTTCTTACTATTTTGGTTTTAGTTTGGAACACGGTTCTACCAAATGGAAAATTTACAGGTGAAATACAATGGTAAGTATTGGTAGGCATCGATTTCAAAAGTTAGATTTGAGTAACAGTGAATAATGAGTAGAAGTAATGTGGACTTGTGGAGTGATTTCAGGAAGCGGAAAAATACAGAACGGTGAAAAAGAGAGCTTAAATAAGGTAGAACGGTGTGCTACATTAACCTAACCTACCCTAAGAAACCGAAACATACATGTAAATTTGCGAAAACTGTGTTAAAGAAGGTTGAAATGGGTAGAACCGTTTGTCAAACTAGTGCCACTGTTTTTAACGAGTTTATGCGCACATGAATAATCTATTTCCTCACAAAGTTTTGGTGGAGAATGGAGCGTTGATTTGCAATAAGAAGGTTGTGGGGACCACGGTGGCTCAGTTGGTAGAGCTCTCACCTCTGGTACTAGGGGTCGTCGGATCGATCCCTGCTCATGCCATGTAGATTTTGTGGTGGACGAACACCGTGTGCGTGGGTTTTCTCGGGATGCTCACGTTCAGCCAACAGTTCTCCCGTAACTTTTGTGATTTTTCGACTAAAGTAATCCTTGCACTTTGCGATGACAAAACTGTACAAGTTGCGGGTGTGATAAATTGGTCCACCCATTACTAATAATGAATTAACAAAGTTCTCTTTCATTCGGGTACTGATGGGATTAAATAACATTCCTTGCGTGTTAGGCCTTATCTGTTATTTCAGACGTAACTTTCTTAAAGGTATATAAAATGCCATCGGGCCATTTTGCCTCTATTTCAACTACGTAGATTAAAACCGTTAAGAGATTGAAACTCGCACACAATATATTATCTCAAAAATTTAATCTTAAAATAAAATTCTTACGTTTTAACATAGGTCTACCTAAAAGTAATTCCGTTTGTACTCACCTCTTTCCATTGCTTCCTTCCTTCCTTCCTTTTCATCTTTATCACAGGAAAGGTTTAAAATGCCCATCTAGAGCGAATTCGTTTCAATTTTTCAGTTTCTTTTATTCATCATATCGCAACACTTTTCGTAAAGGTAATCATTGCACAGCCGCGCAAACAGAAGCGAACGAGGTGTATCTGGTGGTAACTGCGTATGTAACAGCTGAAGGATTAACTCCACAGCAATTAGCAGCAAGAAAAAAGGCAGTGAAGTGAAACAATCAAGATATATTTTTTTTTCTAAAAGATGTCAGATATAAAATATGAATTGATAGTTATTGATATGCCATATCCTGCCAGTTTTCTACGTTGCAAAGAGGTTGAGTCAACCGTGCGAAATTCAACCATACATTTCCGTAAAAATTATTCGTAGCAGCAAAGTTGCTACGACGTTGAAGATTAAAAGATGAAATTCAACTAAATTCCGCACGAGTATCAACGTTGAGAATTGGTTGGTAGATTTATGGTTGGTAGATTAACCATATATCAACCACTGCCACCATTTTTTAACGATAAATGTTTATTGGGTACTGTCTGAATATACCTGGAGTGTACTTACTTTTCTTACACTTGTTCATATTTTGTTTTCTTCCACTTTTCTGTAGGAACTTAAAGTACTCGTGCTTGTTCTTAGTTTGTCATAATTCTCCTCCTCTTGCTCCTTTTGCTTCTTCTTCTGACCTCTTATAAATACTTGTTGTTCATTTTTATACTTCCATAGGATGTCATCATGTGTGAAGAAACTTTATTTCTCTTTGTACTTACCAGTTAGCTGCAAGGAAAAATAGGTTTACTATGCTTACTAAACATGCCTGTTATATCCTTTATATTATTATACTTTCCTTCTTTTACGTCCTCTCTCTGTTCCAAGTCCGTACCATGATCCTTGTTTCTTGTTCCTCTTCTTCATTCTTTCGTAGTATCTCATAAACTGTAGAACAGGTTATGAATAGGCTGAAAGGGAAAATAGATTTACTATGTAAAGTTACATCACGTGGATGGGCCATGTAATCATATCACTTACCTTCTGTTTTCACGATAACCTCGTTCGGTGGATTAAAGAACCATCCTAGCTTGCGATCCCGCTCAGGGATCATTTTCTAGGTACAAAGTTTAGGAGTAAATAATACTTATAGCAAGTCCGTTAGTCTGTTTGTAAAATGTATAATCAAATTGGAAAACGTTGTGTCGAAGACACGCGTCTAGCGAATTTGAAATCAAAGCTTTAACTGAATTGCGACACAATGTTATTCAATTTGAAGATAAATGTTACAGACTAACGGACTTGCTGTGGGTAACTGTCCCCATTTTGGCAGACGTTGTGTTAAACCATTTCGAAATATATATTTTAAAACAGAAAGAGCACACATTTGTACGATATTTTAGATACGTGGACCATTCTCTAATTTTATATAAAACCGAAGCCTAGATGAATTCCCTTGTTGCAAACTTTAACTCACTGCATTCAAAGATAAAATTCACAGAAGAACATGAACTAAGTTTTATAAGTTTTTTAGACCTTGCCATCTATAGACATAACAATAAGAGAAAATCCACTTCAGAGTTAAATGTGAATGTTCTAGTTTGTATATAGCTATGACCAAAAGTAACCTGTCCACTCGCTTGAACGAACATATCAGAGATGCCAAAAAGACAATATTAAGAGTGGTTTATCAAAGCATCTTGCAGAATAAAGGTCACATACATGTAATACACAAGGTTTCAAATAAAACAAAAAGGACAACGTTTGAAAGTTTCTTTATTCTTAAAAAAAATGGACACGGGCACACTCAATAAAGATTAGGTTACTATTAAAAAAAAATATTTCGAAAAGAAATACAGTAACAAAACAAAACACTGTTGATTTTCCTCCTTCACAAACTGGCAACACTGGATCTACATTCTTAACATATCCTCTCGTACGGTGGTGATGGTGCAACGCTAACGATGCTAGACTTAGAATGAAGCTGATTATTAGTAAGCTTTTAGACATCTGCATCCTTCTATTTCTCCTTTTAATTATTCCTAAACCTTGTACCTTGAAATTGTCCCCGAAGTGGGATTGAAAGATATGATGTTGCTTTAATCCACCCAACGAGGTCATCGTCACAAACAGGCAAGCGATAGGTTTCATTACTTACTAAAAATACCTTGTAACTACTTACATTTTTAGAATTTTATTGACTTTTGTTCTCTTGTTTCCTCGATGACATCTCAAGCCATGTTTTCTTTCTTGTCAGTCGTATGTACTTTCTTTCTGCTCTTCCTATTTTGCTTTTCCTTGTTAGGCTATAATCCTTCCGTAGTATGTCAGTACCTGTAGAGAAACGAATTTTTGGTACTCATCTGTTTGGTTGAAAAGAAAGTGGATTAGGTTTTCTTACTTCTAACATACCTGGTATATTCTTCATATAATTATATCTTACTTGCAATATATCCTCTTGCTGTGTGCGATGCTAGTTTCTAGTCTTGGTCCTTATTCCACATCCTTCGGACATTCTCCCTTTGTTCTCCTCTATTTGGTGTCTGCTCGATCTTTGTCCTTGTTCTTCATTCTTCACTTAGGTGGAAGTTTCTTCACCTTCTGTGAAGAAACTATTATTTTTTTTCTTACTTACCCGCTTGGCTGAAACGGAAGATAGATTATGATTTCTTACATCTAAACATACCTGGTATGTCCTTTACTATATTAAACATTACTTGCATTTTATCCTCTTGCTGCTTATTTGATAATTCCTACTCCTGATCTTAGGTTTTTCTGTTCTTATACCCTGTGGATTTTTCTTATGATCTCTCTAAGGAAAGCAATACTTATGTAGCAGCATTTCTTTGTTTCTTTATTCCTCATATGACCGTTCCTCGGTTATTAATATTCTCAGTAGGTTTCATTCTGTAACGATAACATGAAGTGAACTGGCATATTTTTTATGGTGCATTGTCTATGGTAGTAACCATAATGACCTACAATGATAGAATGAACTGAGCTAATGGTGCAACCGTAGCACAAAGGTGTGCATAACATTCAAAACTGACCCGTGAGATTAAAAAGAAATGTTTTAAAGATCATTTTGCATCGTTACTACGTGAGTCCAAAACATCCGAGCATGATGACACAGGAAATACAATTTTTGTGATTCGGATGTGGGACAGGATCAAACTGGAGTTACTGAACCTGGAGTTACTGCTGTAGATAACGCGAAATTAGTAACGATTATTTATGTTTTTGTGAGCGTGTGAATTCCATATTACATTAATATCTATAATACAGTGTTTATATAAGATGATAAAAAAGGTAGAAAAAGGTTACTTACCTTGGAGAATACATTTTAAGACAGGTGTACAGGAACTTCACTAAGACAATATAAAAGCGGCAAAGTTTCGCAAAAGCGTTTTCACATGGTAGGAGAGAAAAAGGACAGAGCAGACTGGGATCCGCAGGGGGAAGGTTTGGTATGAACGTCAAGGCTATCCTGTATGTCTACTAACGGATATGGTAAGTCTTGACATGTTCACTGCAACACGATCAGCTGTGCCATCAAATCCTAGTTTCACGTCCACGAAGGCCCATTAAAACCGCGTACTCCCTGGTCCGCAAACGAGAGAGGGTAAGGGCAAGTGTCTGGTGCCCTAAATCCAGAAAGGTAGGCTAAGGGAAAAAACACCGACAGAATATCCGAGGTTCTCCAACGTAGCGGGGGTTGGGTAACAGGCTAACAACCTGCTCCCGGAAAAAAATATTGTTACGAAATCTCAAGAAGAACCTAGGAAAAGATGGGACAATCGGAACAGGACTAGGGTATGTAACAAGGAGTTGAGTAATGGAACGTGGAACGTTCGAACTTTAAATAAACCAGGGGCACAAAGAAACTTAGAAACCAAACTAATGAAACACAGAGTACAGATAGCAGCGATACAAAAAATACGGTGGACGGGGAAGGGTTTTATGGATACTTCATCACACACAATACTATATAGTGGAAAGGATTCGTAGTCACGAAGAAGGAGTAGGCTTCGTAGTAGACAAGAAACTTAAACAAACAATCCTAGATTTTAAGCCACACAATGAACGAACTGCAGTGCTAAGATTAAAAACAAAATTCTTCAACCTCTGTATAATCAACATATATGCACCAACCGAAGATAAAGATGAAACAACAAAAGATACATTCTATGCACAAGTTGAACATGTATACGACTCACTGCCTATAAACGACGTTAAAATGATAATAGGAGATGCAAATGCAAAGATAGGTAGGGAGGAAGAGTATAAAGAAGCAATAGGAAAACACAGTTTACATGAAAGCAGCAATATTAATGGCACTAGACTCATCGACTTCTCTATGAGCAAAAATATGAGAATAAGCTCAACATGTTTCCCTCACAAAGATATACATAAAGGAACATGGAGATCACGGGATGGATAAACATGCAATCAAATAGATTATGTCATAATAGATAAAAGAGCAGGAACCAACATATTAGACGTTAGAACATACCAGGGAGCAGATAGTGACTCAGACCACTACTAGCGAAAGTAAAATACAGATGCAGAATAGCAGGACAAAAGGACGAAGGGAAGCAGCGAACAAAGAAAACCAACATTCAGAATCTAAGGATCCCAGAAGTAGCCAAGAAATATGAAGGCAAAATAAAGAATAAAATCGCAGAGAGAAGAAAGGATATGGATGAAGAAAGCATCGATGATAAATGGAATATAATACAAACCATAGTAAAAGAAACGGCCAGAGAGGCGCTCGGTTATGAGAAGAACGAAGGAAAGAGAGATTGGTTCGATAATGAATGTAGGGAAGCCATCCAGCAGATAAAAGCGTACAAGGAATGCACAAACAGAAACACACGGCAGAAAACAGCAAAATCTTAAAGATTGAGGCGAATAGCTGATAAAACATGCCGGAAAAAAAAAGAGACAGTTGCTAAACAAGAAGTATATGGACATAGAAGAATAGTCCCTGCTGCAGAACCTGTCCTATTTTGATACCAGTCACTCACATCCTTCAAACATCCTGTCACTCTTTCCGACACTATGGCAGTTTCGAATCTTCCAGCTTCATTTATCTCCTACTCTATAACCTATGTTCCGCCTTCTACGGTTTCGAAACCAAAACTCCTCTAACCATCCGCATCAACAACAATCGCTATTCCTCCAAATCCCAACTACCACACCTCCCCATACCTGAACACACTTCTTATCCAGGCTGTACCTTTGACGAAACCTTTCGAGTATCCTGAAAATTCTGAACCCTGACTCACCTGCCACAGTTAGAAAGATATGGGAGCGGACGTATATCTCTATCCTTTTCGCCAACCATGAATCCGGCCTCAACTATATGTAACTCCCTCCAATGCAGTTTCTTCTTCTGTCTTTTTCTTCTTCGTTCCGTCTCTAGTTGCACTTTTATCCTATTTTTCTATATGGTTTCTTTATTCTTCCCTTCCCCTTCATCTTTAGTATTATTATTATTTCCCCATTCCCTCTGATTCTTATTTCTTTAGGAAGCCCTTACCTACTCTTAGTTCCTCCGCACTTTCTTCTCCAGTTGGTGCTTTCTCCGACCTCTCTAGTAATTTTCTCGCCTCCATAATTTGTCCATACTGTTACACAGTATCACCTGGCATCATGGCGTCTCCTTAGCACGAGTCCCGTATCAGTCCGCTCTAGTTTTGCCATAATGTTAAGTAGACTGGTGGGCCTATGTTACTTCAATGGTTGTTGCGTCGTTTACAAATATTGTTACAAGTTTGCAATTTTAAACATTAGTACAACTGACATATTACAAATTCATGTATTTAGTAGATAACAAATAAACAACTAGTATAAAAGCAACTGATTTAAAAAAAGAAAAGTAAGTTTCATTCAATATAAAAAGTTTGCTTATTTCAAATTTCCCGTCTTTCTATGCTGCCATCTATTGTTCTTTTTCACTACACTTTACATGCAATTTATATCCACTTTGAGTTTTTTAATTTTAAATGGGTCTTTAAGTATAAATTTTTATTTACTTCTTTCTTACTCCATTGGAGCACTTTTAAGTGTAATGTGTCATTTAAGATTCATTGTTTGTACACATTAGTTGTTTCAATAATGTTTAATTATCTAATCATTTTGGTCGAATTTTCTATGATTTTCAACTTCCATCGTTATGAACAAGGAATAACAAGTTAATTATGATCACATCGGAGTCAGAAGCATTGAAAAACGTATAATTGTTAATCCATCATCAGTATGCAGTAAGTTGATAAAATACAACTTAATCTCCATCTTGGCGTAGTATCTAGAATACACCCTATCAGTTACCAGTTGTCGTAGCAGATACATCAGGAAAACGTAGTTCACCAGGATATGCTGTGAACCTAGTTGTAATCGTATATATTACCAAACAATCAATAGCTCCAAGTATGATTTCTGTTTATCGTTTAATAAAGACTTGAAAATCACCAACATCATCACGTAGGGTTTGCTATATCATCCTCAGTTACTTAACATCAACATTGCTGCTCGTTCTTACACATGTTACTACACGCAACTATCCATTCCTATGGATGACTACAGGCAATTATCCATTGGCCATTATCAAAATATATAAAACTTGACCTTGTAACGGCATGTGTTCATGTGCAAAGGCAAAACTGTTAGTATGCGCCAATTAAACTTTGAGCTACAAGCACTAAAAGTTTCATGTTGATATCTTTATTCAAATAAAAGTTATTGTTTTTGTACTTTATAGTGTAAAATCTCAAGCAGAATGTTATGCGATATGTAAGCTTCTCGTATACGTTCATTACAACTCAGTCTCGGTCGAGATGCGAAAAAGAGCAGTATGTCTGAGAACTGATATATTGATTTCATGAATTTAGTAAGCCTATGGGTTGTCTTGGGTACTTATGTACATAGTTTGGGATTGGATCCTTATAGGAGGACCTACATTGTAAAGCGTATATGTACCGTGTAAGTGTAAATACTACTGTAAAAATCTATATAAGTACTTGTATCGACGTTGTATCTTTAGTTCGTCTACCGGACTCAAAGAAATAAGACCACTGTCAGGTTTTCGAGAATTTTCTTATAATAAAGAAGCAATATTCATATGAAAATTTGCAGTTTATTTCAAGTGAGTAAAGTATTAGGCAGTATAAGTGCTAGTGGAACAGTTTTCTCTCTGTATATGTGGAAAATCTGTTACCAAGAGGTTTTAAATAACCTATAAGCTTCTAACGTCCCACAGAGGACCCTGAGCAGGTAGTACACTGCACCCTCAACACCTCCTAACACCCTCCCTAGACTCGGACCACACCCTCCTAAGGAAATATCAATGAACACCACTCTTAAGAGGGGTGTTCTTCCTTGACATTTAAGCGTGAGAAATTCCTGGAATTTCGATTTACAAAGACGGCAGTTATGGTAATACACAATCAAACCTTGATAGCAGTTTTGTATTTATTCTGAAGAAATAACTTCTTTTGCGCTACATTCCTTTCTTGTCACCTCACAAAAATCAAACAGTTGCCAAAGAAATGAGGCAGATAACAATAAACATCCCCGTATGCAAAATACTCCCTGCTGTGCTAGAGTACAGGGATGCTAGTCTCACTTCGGATGCACAACAACATTCATTAGTTATCTATTTGTTGTCTGTTTTGTGTGCACAGTGGAAAAGGCGGAATGATTCACAATGAAGACGAGGACTATTGAAACAATGGAACTAAGTTTAGGCAGATGTACTCGTACATATGCATTTTATTTTCTAATTTAAGTGTAACCTTTCTTTCATAACTAAATACATGGAAATAAAATGTTTGCAAACTTGATGCGCCGACCTTTTGCATACCTAATACTCTGTGTTCTTCCGGGTTTGATTTCATCATACTTTGACTTCATTTCCTCAAAAGAAAAACACGGAAAATTTATCCATTGTTGACGCTAACAAACAAAAACGATATGAAATGGAACACCGAGTGACTGTGGCTCAATTCTTTAGAGTTGGCATTCGAGAGGTCCGGGGTCCCTGGAGCCGTAACTGAAAATAATAATGACCATTTAATTTTACAAAAACATCAGAATAGAGCCCTTTTATGGTCACAACAGAATTTCATGCCATTTAATCTTGATAAAAACTATGGAATGATTATAATTAGGACAACTAACTCTTCGTATTTTTATTACACAATAAATTATAAGTTAATAATTATGAAATCTGAAGTAAACTCTATATGAAGTCTATATTGATTCTAAACTTCATTTTTCAATGCACCTAGAAGTAGTAATGTCTAAAATACGCAGAAATCTAAGTTTTTTAAAGTGGATAGCTCGAAATTTTAATAATGTAACTATCTGTAAAATACTTTATTGTGACCTAGTTAGATGTCACCTGGGATATGGAAGCATTATACGGAATAATATTATTAGGAAAATTGTAATTGACCAAATTAAAGATATCGAAAACACTATTCAACAATTAAGAAAAGAATTAGGATTGATGAAATTTAAGACCGTAGAACGATGTTTGATGTAAAGTTTTTTCATTCAGTCTTTCATGGACTAATTAACACAATTGATTTAGTATATCTAAAAATTCCCGGGTATAATTTAAGGAGATATTTCCCCTTTTTACCAACTAAGTATGACTTGTCCTCAGGTCAGAGAAGTCCCAATTATTGATATCATATAAATATCAATAATCTATATGATACAATTGACATTTTCGAAGATGATTTGCCTAACTTGATCAAAAAGTTGTATCATATTTGATGATGGTATGTAATTAGTAAAAAATTAATTAATATTGCTTTTGAAGTTAAAATATTATTCGATATTGAGTAATTGAATTAAGTGTTGTATTATAATTTAATGATTTTTTTTCCTTTTCCTAATAACAATGTATTAGTATTAACACATTTTATGAAATGTACACGTATCAGAAATTTTGTCAATTATATTAGACATTTATGAGTGATTTTTTTATCTTCTTGAGGTAGTATCATCATGTCTTTTTATGTTTTATATTGCATTTTTTTCTTATATTTGTATAATCACATGCAATTATTATTTTACTTGATGCATTTATTCTATATTGTATCGGATGACGTAATTTGGATTCTTCTTCTGTATTGTCAATAAGCCCAATAAATGAGATGAAATGAAATGACGATTATTATTATTATTAATGATACAACTTTGTACCTGATTTTGGCAATGGTGCCTGATAGGAAGGAAAGTGGACAAATGTGATATTTCCGTTCAGGGTTTACAATTGACTTGCTTACCAAGTTCCATAAAAAATCTAAAGTGATTCATGAGGTATTAGATATGGATGGACTGTAATAATTTTATCAGAAGAGATCATCACAAGAAGGTATAGTTATAGTAGCTAACTTCAATAGGACTTTGAGTACAACAAGAATGTAAGAACATATTCATTTGGTTTCCTCCGTTGCAATCAGGTTTTCTGTTGCATCACTACCTATTTCCGAACGATTCGCATTAGGACCGGAAACAAAAAAAGATTGGATTTCGTTTTATAAAAACAACGAAGACGTCCTTTCTAATTTCGTGTTTTGGTTTTCCATTTTTATTGTTAGATTTAGTTGTTTTTTTTCTAAATGAAACTTCGTTTCTTTTGTCCAAAACCCTGTTATCAGTTTTCTATGAAACTTCAGGTTGCTTTTCGAACTTGATTTTTTAAATCTTTGTTTTTCCTTTTAAAGACATTTGTCTATCAAAGTGTTGATTCTTCTGTTTCTGTTTCTTTTCTAGTAGTAACTAAAACTCTTGTTTTGAACTAAAAACGAACACTACGTGTTTAAAAGCAGGACTAAAACCCGCGTTTTAAGAGAAGAATATAAATATCAATTTTGGTTTCGATATCTTGTATAGTCTGTTTCTGCATTTCTTTCATTTTCTTTTAAATAGGGCTTTTGTTTACTGTCATGTGTGTACTGTACATAAAGTACTAACAAACTTACAAGAATTTACGCATAAATTCGTGGCTAAAGAAACCGAATATTTTGCAAGTCATTGCTATACAAGAAACCTCAGTTCTAATGTATTTAGAATTTAGTAGAATTATTAAACATGGCAGAATCTCTTCTAGAGATCAAGAACAAGCATTTCTGATTTGTTGTGCATCTTGATCGATGCGTCACTCTTAACAGTAATTGTCATACAACTGTAGAGTGCCATATGAATTGGGGGGGATCAGTGTAAAAAGGGCACATGCTACATTCCGATTAAAACTGATTTATTACCTTAGACTAGCTTTTACCATCTAGAGTCTCTTTCCGTAATGATTGTGCATGTGACATGCGCCCTTTTAGTACTAAAATGAATACCACAGGCACAATCATCACAAAAGGAGACGCTAGATGGCAAAAACAGGCCCCCAAACTATGGACCAAAACAGAAGAAATCATTATCATGAAAATGTGAACGCCTGCATCGGAAGATCTGAAGTCCCTAATCAAACCAGAAGCGAGAGGGAATACTCCATCAATAATCATCTCGGATAACTTGAAATCTAGAACAAACCATTCGAAAACTCTATTCAGTCTACAGAAATGAGGAATACGCCCGCTGAAGAGCAGATCCAGACAGAAGAGTTAAACAACCAGACAGAACATGCCATATTTACGGCTTTCGAATGTGCATATGTTTTAGGACCAGCGAGGAAATTACCTCTTATGCAGATTAAGATTGGCGACATTCCAACAGTTGCTTTGTGCGACACTAGCTTTTCTGATGAAGAAGCCATTCTTCGAGAAGATCAAATCAAAATATAAGTCAGCCAAAATAGATAGGATAGGAGCAGAGAATTTAAAACTCATATCTATAGATGGAAAGTACATCAAAATCGTAGCAAAGATACGATCCAATTGACAGAAGAATGCAGGGTAAACCTGGACGTGATGTTGACAGAGAACAGTCCGTTCGATGTAATTCTGGAATATAATTTCTTTGAAAAAAATTGATTATCTAAAAATTAATTACCAAAACCTTTGTGTAGTATTAAAAACAGCTAACAGAGAGATTTAGTGTGAGGAACCAACTAACACTGAAACCTCAAAATTTGATTTACCAAAGGACGATAATAAAGGGGTTTTGGCTAAGTCAAAAGACCAAGTTTTCTTATTCAACCAGATGTTAGCCACGAAGATTTCCAGCCACGTCATCAAGTCCATAATGATGTGGCTGGAATAAAACCAGGACAAGATCAAATATCGACGTCCGAGGGAGAGGTATCGAGCGGAAACAGAGACAAGGCCAAAAAGGAGCAGCATCCGATGGATCCAAGAAGAGCATCTGCACTACTAGATACATCCCTAAAGCACAAACCATCCCAAAAGGATGATATACATAAAAATCCATCGATCGTATGCAGCGACCCATCCTGTGATAAGTGCAGTGATATTTATTGGCAAATTCGAATTATTGAAGATAGAGAAAAGGGAATTTATTCTACCTAATAGAAAAGCGATGAACCAATGCATAAGAAGGATAGAAAGGAAGCCGAGAAAGGAGAGCAAACTATTATTCCTCAGATCAGTCCCATGGAGAGAAGGGGAGTTGCTAACGCAACGCTCGTTAACTGTTACCTACAAGCACTGATTGTGAGAATCATAACGTTGTACTTATAACTAATTAAAGCTAGGGTGCGTTTAACTATTGCCAAGAACGGTTCCGAATTTCTCCATCCTCACTCGTTACAAATAAGGATGGAACAATGAACTCTTAACATATCTACTGTAAGATAAGACCTTACAGCATTGACGGCTATTCAGCCACTCCTCGACCTCTTCTGTGGTTTGACTCCAAGGCGGGTCCTGTAAAGAGTTTCTTAATCAGAGTCCTATCCTATTCTATTAGCCCTTCCCTCAATCAATCTACTTATGAGAAAATGCTTACAGTTCTACGCTCGTCTGTGTCCTCTTCGTTCTTGATGATCTATAAGAGAAAATACTTATTTTCCTTCCCTCCGTCAAGGTCCTCTATGGATGACTTGGTCTTTCCGGTAGTGTCTTCTCCGCTTAATGTTCATGATTAATTGACCTATCTGCTTTGCTGAGAGAAGAAAAATGGATTAAGTTTCCTTGCTTCCTATACATACGTGGGTTATGTACTTACATTTCTTAAACTTCCTTTCTTATATCATCTTGTTGTTTTATATGGCAGTTCCTTGGCCCCAGTATTATTCTTTGTCAGTTGTATTATTCTCTTCCCCTCCCATTTCTCGTTTTGGCCTTCGCTATTTACTTTTCCTTGATTTTCGTTATTCCATAGTGTCTGTGGAGAAACCTGTGGAGAAACATTTTATTTTTGTACTTACACTTTTGGCTAAAAGGAAAATAGAATGATCTTATTTGCTAAACATCTACTTACTTTTTTTACTCTTTCTTGTCTTTTGTTTTGTTGTTTCTATTTTGGTAGTAGATGCTAGTTCTCATCCTTGCTCCACGTGTGTGATATATGCTTTGCTCTTCTTCTTTTGACCTCTGTGGTTCCATGTTCTTTCTCTTTATCATTTCATTGTGACACATCACCTGAAGAGAAACTTTATTTTTTCTTACCCTCTTTGCTGAAAAAGAAAATAGATTATGCTTTCTTACATCTAATCATACCTGTGTGTACTTACATATCTTCCATTTCCTTGTTTATGTCCTCTTGCACTTAGTTGCAGAAGCTAGTTCTCGCTCTTGTTCCTAGTCTGTCTTTCTCTTCGTGTTTCTTTTTCTTCTTCTATTGATCTCTCCTAGATCCTTATCCTTCGTCTTTGTTCGTCCATAGTCTCTTATAGAAGTATCTCATCACTTATGGATAAAGTTTATTTCTTTTTTTTTACGTACTCGCTTGGCTGAAAAAGAAAATAGATTGTTTTCTAATACGCTAAGCATGGTTTGTGTATATTTACAGCTTTTACACTTATATTGTATTTTGCTGCCCTCGGTTACTCCTCCTGCTTCTGATATTTTATCTTGTTTGTCGTGTATTATATTTTTTGCTTCCTTTTCTTGGTCTGTAATAGATATTTATCGTTTCGTAGTATCTAATTTCCTCTAGAGAAACTTATTTTTTGTACTTCCCCGCTTGGCTGAAAAAGAAGCTGATTAGGTTTCATTACTTGCTAACCAAACCCAGTGTACTTCTATTTCTTACACCTTTATTGTGTTTCGTCCTCTGGTTATTTCCTCGGTGACAACTTATAGAAACGGTCCTTATTCTTGTCCGTTGTATATTCTCTCTATTTCCTTTCCTTTCTGACCTTTCCTAGTTTCTCCATAGTATCCCATCACCTGTGGAGAAATTTTATTTTTCGTACTTCCGCGCTGGGCTGAAAAGAAAAGTAGCTTAGGTTTTCTTACATTTAAGCATACTTGACGTGTTCTTAATTTAATTATACTTGCTTCTATTTTATATTTTTTTTTCTGTTTCCTCTGTTGTACACTTCGATCCAAAAAAATATCTCTACTTGCATTTGTTATGTAATATTATAGTTAAAATCAATTTGACTTCTCCTGTGATTCCGACAAAAGAAACAAAAATACGTGCTTTATTTCATAAGAGTAATATGTTGTTGTAAAACTAGACACCATGAAATTGAAAGAGTATATGAGATTAGCTTCCCCCTGAATTTTAGATCTTACTATTAAGAGAAAGAAAGATTGTGTGATTAATCTAATATTTTGTCCCTTTTATACTAATTTTCTATTCATACTAGATTAGAAAAGAGCTTGACTGAACTTAAGAGACAGACTTGAGAGAATTACTTGCAGACACAGGGGTATAGGAGAAATCTGAGTAGTTCTTGTCCTAAGTAGAACTTATCCGTGTTGTTTATAAATGGCCGCTCCCGACAGATTCAGTGGGACAGATAAGTTGGTTCCTTAAGGAGTAGTTAGTAAAAGAATTAACGACACAGTTCAGCTAGTTATGACTTTATTACCCACCAATGATATTAGGCAGAGCCCAGGTGGACTAGGTCCGTTTCGAAGTAGTCCCCATCGAGTTGAATGCATTTGACCCAACGGGTCTGCTGTTCTTAAAATGCGTGCTGTAAAGATATGCCTGGTGCCATATCTTTTGGCATAGTATCCAGAACCGCCTTCTTCGTGACAGTTTTAGTCGTGAGTCGTTAAGTCCAAACGCTTACCTCTTAGTTTCAGGTAAGGGAATAAAAATGTCGAACGTTGGGAGGTTAGGGCTGTATGGAGGGTGGAGTACACATTCGATGATTTTCTTGTTCAAGTTGTGGAAATTACCTTGTTCTTTGTATAAGAAACTTCGGGATACCTTGCACATAAATCTGTCATGTACAAGTTATCATGAAGAATGGTGAAATTACTAGTCATGAGTAATACGTACAATATGGCTGCCAAGTAGTAGCAGCTACCCAGTGATCCTCACGGGCAGTTGTATTGAATGTTACCTCGTTCACCAGTTCCTTAACTGGCCTGAGCCAAACTTTCCTTAAGGCCTTAAAAAATAAAATTCACAAGTTTCTTAACACTTTACAAACCCAATGATTCTAGCGCACCCTACTCCATCGTAAGCTTATTGCAAGAATTGGTATGCTCTCGTGCCACCTTTCATCACAGGAAACAAAAATTCTGGACCACATACTTTTTCTACCGCACCCACCATCTTGTGCTAGACTATACTACTTCGTCAACCATCCACTGTTACCAGATACAGTGACTCCTTTCAAATTGTGGTGTTCACAGCAATTTGTATTTTATTTGATGCTTTTGAGACCAAACATGGCAGCTTGTATGCCAACTCTGTGCCTTAGAGCTGTGCTTTATTTTAAATTTTTGCTATGTTATGAACTCCTCTGATTAGCTAGAGAAAAGACCGGGAAGTTAGCGTGGTTACGCCAACTGTCGGAAGTTTCTGGCAGTTGGATTTGCAATGCCGTTATGGTGAGATGGGTGGTTTAAAATGTCCTCGGTTTTGTATAGAATAGTTCACGTTATTACGAAAAATGTTTTAAAGTCGAGTTCTTTTCTCCTAGAATATATGGTATTCATTCTTGTGAAAAAGGTGTACGAAAATCTCAGTTTAATGATCATGAAACTGAAAAGTCTTGGTAGTGTGATTTTTAATCAGAAAGTTAGTTCCGTCATACGACGATATCTATTCAGTTTCAGTTATATGGGTATTTTGTCACATGAAGTGTGTGAAAGATAAGTGTCTATTATTACCAAAAAATACGAAGTGTGTGTGTGTGTGTTTAAATATGTTAGTAGAGGGGCGGACTGGGTATATTAGGGCCTAGGCCGCGGTTGCCGAGGAGGGCCCTCAGACTATTACACCAATTTCTAAAATAGCGTACAATGAACATCTGCGATGAGCCATCGCGTTATGTAGTTGTAAATTCTTTGTTACTTGGTAGTTTTTGCAAGCTATGATTTATCATTGGTCATTGGAAATTTGATGTCACAGCAAGTTTTAATCAAACAGCAAAGCACAGGATTTCCAGAAACATAAACTCTCGAGAGAATATTTTATAATTATTATTGTATTGCCATAGAGTAACTGAAACACTAAACAAATAATAGCCAATAACTCTTTACTGTGGAATGAACAGAACAGCTTACTGAAAATAGAAACACTAAACAACTAATAACTTTTGACTGTGGAACGAACACGACAGTTTTACTGAAAATGGAAAAAACTGCTGAAACACTAAACAACTAATAATTTTAAAAAGTTAAGATTCTTTTCAGTTCAGATGATGAATTGCAGAGTTCCTGAATAACTTCGTCCATGCACACTAAATTTAACATGCCTCTTTCCATACTCATTAGTAAAAATGTGTCCAAAATATCTTCAGACAAACTAG
Organism: Lepisma saccharinum; assembly: GCA_022664845.1. Taxonomy (NCBI): domain Eukaryota; kingdom Metazoa; phylum Arthropoda; class Insecta; order Zygentoma; family Lepismatidae; genus Lepisma; species Lepisma saccharinum. The sequence continues at coordinate 77,478 of JAGDQP010001059.1, forward strand.
CTCTGAGATTTGTTTTCACCAACTTTAACTTCGAGAATCACCTTTCACATATCACTTGTGTGCATGGTAAAGACAACGCATATTTGTATACAATGTATAAATTATTGCTCACTGCAGGGCTACGTCTATTCTGAGCAGGCCCTACTCTAAAACGTCGTGTATTGTCTTCTGATTAGCAATCACGTTATTTTGCGTCTACTGTAGTAATTACCTACACCATTATTTTCAATATCGAACTTTATTGGCATTATCGCCTACTAGACATGATTATGATAGAACACTTTTATTCCAGAGCTGGATAGAATTATGGTATTTATGCTGGCGAAAAAAAAAATCCATGTCAATACTGTGGCCTAAGCTCCAGCGGATAATTCCAAAAACGAAGCATGTTTTCTGTTCTAAATGAACTTGATATTTGGACTAGGCAAAAGTAAATACATTTTTAAAAATGCGCTGTTTTTTCATTTTTGAGTTATCAAATATAGACCTATAAGATGTGTTAACATCCATAAAGGACCCATCAGCCTGTGTTTAAATATGGACCCACCTACAAATCAGGCCCCAGTCTTTAACGATGAAAGGGCACCAACTGCCCAACAATGAAAAAAGGGCCCAGGGCCACAACTGCACAATGTAATGAAAGAAGGGCCCCAACTGCACAATATAATGAAAGAAGGGCCCAAGGCCACAGGAACAAACTAAATAACAGTTTCCAATAATAAAAGACCATAGTGAAAGATGGGCCTAGCCACAAATCCAGTAACAAAAGGGCCCTATTGAAAAAGTTAACTTAGTGATGGAAGGATGGAAGAGGGGTGTGTGTTGGCAGCATAATAACCAGTGATCTACCGAATTATTTGGCTTTCTTCTGTTTTACCTTTTCTCTTTCTTTCTTTATTGTTTTCATTATTTTTTTCTGAGAGGACCTAGGCCAGTCCGCCCCTGTGTTAGTAACTTCTACAGTTTTTCAGAAAGATCAACCGAAAATCAGTGAAGTAATATTTATGGTGTATTCGGAAGTAAAAGTCCTTACAAGTATTCAGCCGATTAAGTTTTTGAAGGAAAAAACGGACGGAAGTGAAATAGGGAATACTCTGATAGCAGTTTTGTGTTTGACCTGTCTGTTCCTATGTGGGTGTATCGTGTATGGAGTAGTTTGGCCGTGGCTCACTGTACGTGTCCTATTATGCTGTGTAGCCTACGTAGAGTTTTATGCTCTTTTTTGGAATATTAATACTCCCCTATTTCACATTAATAACGAGTTACTTATGCTTGTAGAGAGGCACTCTGATTAAGAAAATTGAGTAATTAAAGTCAGCGAATTGGAACTTTACTTCCAGAAAATTACGTAGGGTAAAGGTAACCATTTTTTCAGTATTCACAAAGTTAATTTGAGTAGTCAAAAGAAGTATCAGATTAAGGATAGGAGAATAATATCTATTTTCGAAGTTTATTTTGCGTTATTATTAAGTTTAGTTCGAAGTTGTAAGTACTAAGTACTAAGTTTAGTACTAAATTCCATTATTTCAAATCATCACAAAGATACATTTTTTTTTATTACCAAGTTAACAGAAGTAAAAGCTCAAAGGAATTTGTAGGATATATTTTGTTACTTTGTCCTTTTTTTATTAAAAGAAAGAAAATTATTCAATAAACCTCATATATTTTCTTAAATTAATTCAAGTCTGATAATTGAACTTTTAATAGCTATAGAATTTGTTGAAAATCCCATATTTCCATACCTAGTGAATAGTACCTTAATCTTAGATTCGACGAGGGCCACTAATGTTACCAGTGCATCCGGTTGGGAACCGGAGATCCCGGAACGAGGCCATAATTAAAGGTGCAGGTAAAGGTGTATTCTTTCTCAAATATCTAGGAGGAATTAAAATCCAGTTCTTTCACCAACTAGTTAGGATTCTGTTTCTCTCAAAGATCCTTATCTGTGTATATAAACAAAGAGCCTTTAACTATTCAAACATATTTAACTATTTAACAAAGAGCCAGCTATTCAGTCTTGATTGCTATATGTTATTGCTTGTAGTAATTCTTTTCTTTGACTTTGGAGTGCTCATTAACCGGCCAAGTTGTTGGTGGAAAATAGAAACAGTTAATGACAAATATATATTACGTGGGCTGAGGAATAAAGTATGCTGTTCAGCAGTAGCGGATTTAAAGGGACTGAAGCCCCTCCCAAAAATGTTAAATTTAAAGGAATTAAGGAAGTAATTCACACTAAAAATACTGAACATTTTGCTCAAGTGATGAAAACATTTTCGTTAAAATTGAAGTGTTTAAAATAACAATGCCAAATCAATCCTAGAGACAGGAACAGGAGTATACGAGAATGTGGTCTGTTAGAAACATATCCTAGTGCCAAATGAAAGAGGATTTTCCTTTTCTATTTTTGCATAAAGTTTCTAATATGTATTATCTGTTTTAAGCACATGGAACCAACGCGATTTTTTATTTCTCAATGAATGGATATATTATAATATTACGGGGCACATTGAATATAATGAAATTTAATTTATATTCTAACTCTGGACTTCTTTTCTTTGGAATTTTACATTCATATAAAATATTTCACGATAATTTGAAATATAAGAAAATGAGCCGATGCATGTAATAGCAAATGTTTTGCCAGGTATCTTGCTAAGATTTTTTTAAAACCCAAGCTTATTAAAGTTACAAAGAAATAAATATAAGATACCTTCAGTATCATAACTACATTTAATTATAAAACTTTTTAAAAGTATGCACTTAATGAGATGGAATAGAATGTGATTAAGTTTGTATTACGCATTCGTATCAAATTTAAACAGCAAAATGGAGTCTTGGTTTTGTTGCAAGTCTAGCCCCCTCCAAAAGCAATTCCTTGATTCGCCACTGCTGTTCAGCCTGATGAGTACTCATGTATGGTTTTAACCAATTGCTCATTCAAATGAGTGCTCTGTTAGGTATGTATGTTGTTCTTGTCCAGTGAACACTACAAAATCTTCCCCATCGATTGATCCACGTTCATTTCTATCGTGATTGATATCCCTATCTCCTTCAGACCATTTCAAAATGAGTAATTTTAACTCTAACTAACTCTATGGTTTATAGAACTCGCAAGTTCATCGCCGCAGTAACAAATGTTCGCCATTGGATTCTATCCTGGGCAATATCAAGCCAGTTTTCATCACGAACGCCTATTTCTCGAAGATATCTTCTAATATTGTCCTCCAAACGACGTCTTGGTCTTCCTAATGGCCTCCTTCCAACCAGGATAGAATATAATCTTTGTTTTTTCCCATCATGCCCTATCTACATGGCCTGCCCACCTTTGGCGTCGCGATTTCATTATTTTTACAACATCTGGTGAATCGTACAGCCCGTGGAGTTCTTCATTATGCAGTCTCCTCCATTCTCCAGTCATTTCGACCCGTATATCTTTCTCAAAAGCTTATTTTCAAACACACGTAATTTATGTTCATCTGCTAGGGTCGTACTCCAACTTTCGCAACCGTAAAGTATTACCTGCAGAATAACTGTTCAGTATATTTTCAATATCAATTTCCTTGATATTAATCGCGATGTTAGAAGTTTTTGGACTGAATAGAAACATATTTTCCCCGATACTAAGCGACTGTTTATTTCTTCCGTGCCCTCATTTTTGCTTATTACTTATGCTCCCAAGTATTTTAATTTGTTTACTTTCTCTATGACCTCATCCATAATTCCTATATTTCTATTTCTTTCATTCTCTGTGTTTCGGCTTGTTATCATGTATTTTGTTTTATCTATGTTTACCTGTAGACCTATCTCATCGCACGCTTCTACTAAGACATCGGTGTTACTTAGTAGTGCATCTATATCGTCCCTTATTAAATATACATCATCCGCGTATACAAACAGGTGATTCAAACCATTCAATGATAGCCCCTTTTTGTCCCCTTTAATTTTTAAAATCGCATATTCTAACGCAAAGTTAAACAGCAGTAGTGACAAGGCATCGCCTTGTTTTAATCCGATGCGAATCTTGAAACTATCTGACATATTCTATCCGTACTTTGCCTATGGTGTCGCTGAGACACATCTTCACTAGTTGAACCAATTTTTTCGGAATTCCAAATCGTATCAGAACACTGTATCTTTTCCGTTTTGATAGAATCATATGCTTTCTTAAAATCAATGAATAGCTGATGAACCGTCCCATTGTATTCCCATTTCTTCTCCAAAATTTGTCTCAAGGCAAAAACCTGGTCCAACGTGGATCTATTTCTTCTAAATCCACATTGGTGATCTCCAATTATTTCATCTACGTATACACTTAGGCCTCTTAACAGAATATTACTTAATACCTTGTAACAGGTTGGAAGTAACGAGATTCCGCGGTAATTACTACAGTCCGATTTATCGCCTTTTTTGTAAATCGGAACTATTATTGATGTTTTCCATTCCTTTGGGAGCTCCTTCTTTCTCCATATAGCACTTATCAATTGATGTAGCTCCTTGATTAGTGCCGTTCATCCTGCTTTAATTAATTCGGCTGGAATATTGTCTATTCCTGGTGATTTGAAAATTTTCAATTTCTTTAGCGACATTTCGATCTCGATCTCGCTAGGTTCGGGAATCCACGGTTCTGCGGTATGGATTTTAAATTCTTCTGTTTGTTCCCCGTTGTGTACATTAAGAAGTTTGTCGAAATAACTTTTCCACACATCGACAATTTTAGTCGGATCCGCCTGAAGATCTCCACGTTCATTTCTAATCATTCCTAACCTCGGCTGGTAACCTTTTCTTAACGAGTTTACCCCT
>JAGDQP010001059.1:82680-111360 GCA_022664845.1 Lepisma saccharinum
TTCCTAACCTCGGCTGGTAACCTTTTCTTAACGAGTTTACCCCTTTGTATAGATCTCGTATGTTATTTGACTTCCCGTTTTACTCTATCTCCTGAATCTTCAGATATGCTGGCTTTTTGTTTCTGAACTCAAGTGTGGCGTTTCGTTTCGCGTTACTGTAGTGGTTGGTATTTGCTTAGCTTTTATTACTTAGCCATCGTTGCCTTGCTTGTTTTCGTTCCTCATGAAGTTTAAGGCATTCTTCATCAAACCAAGGTTTGTTTTTCTGTTGTTTCTTCTCACCTACACGTTCCTTCACTGCGCTCTTAATTATTTCACGAATTGCCTCACACATCTTACTTACATCAATTTCATTATTAATATCATCATTATTATTACTCGAGTCGGCTAGGATTTCGAACCTATTTGAGAGTTCGAGTTGGTAATCTGTTTTTATGCTCGGATTATTTAATCGTCTAACTTCGAATTTCAGCTGTTTTGACCCGTTGTTTTCTCTGTTCGCGATGAATAACTTTTCCCTTACTTTTGTGATCACTAATTGATGGTCGGTGTTACCTTCCGCTCCTCTGTACGACCTAACATCCATTATGTTGGTGTGTCTTCGTCTGTTTACTAATACGTGATCGATGTGGTTGAGAGTTTTGCCGTCCGGAGATACCCATGTGTATTTGTGTATGTCTTCGTGTTCAAATTACGTGCTCTTTACCAGTAGGTTTTTCGAAATCGCGAAAGTTATCAGTCTTTATCCATTGTTGTTGGTCTTTTCGTGAAGGCTGTATTTGCGTATAGTAGGTCTATATTTTTCTTCCCTCCCTACCTTTGCATTGAAATCACCCAACACAATTTTGGAATTAGACTTCGGCATTCGGTCAAACAGCCTTTCTAGCTCATCATAGAATATATCTTTGTCGTTATCAGTAGCGACCTCGGTCGGAGCATAGACGTTTAATAAAACCGTGTTGCCCCATCGAGTACGTATCGTAATGTACGATAGTCTTTCGTTTACGAACTCTATATTCTGAACCGTCTAAAGGATACTGTTCTGAATTAGGAATTCTGTTTCGAAATCGCGAGACTGTATTCTCCGTAGTAGAAAGTATACTTACCCTGTAGGATGCTATCTTGACCCTCCCACCGAACTTCTTGTATCGCTAATACGAGTATGTCTAGCTCCCACTTCTCGGTCTCACGTACCGCCACCTGAAGAGCGCCCGTTTGGTATAATGTCCGTACTTTCCATGTTCCTATTCTAAGGTCTTTCTTAATCCTGTTCTTAGATCCCCCTGAAGCAGTCCCCGCCCGGAGATCCGAATGAGGACTAGTTTACCTCCAGAATATTTTACCCCAGGAGAATCCATGAACCATCTGTTACTATTTCTTGACATGTTTTAACGATGTAGAGTTGTCAGCTCTACGACCTCGCAGTAAAGGTATAGACATCGAAGATGTCGTCCTCTGTCCATCTCTGGGCCTTGCCGATGTCATTCATCTTCAACCTTAGAGTGGTAATGATGCTGCTGCTCCCCCTCACCATGATATTTTAGTTCGGGACTACTATCTTCCCCTAGCCTTTGTAGATCCCTCTACTAACTGCAAGGCAGCAGTACTGGTTTTGGTCCGCCCCAGAATATTTCCGGCACCCACTATATCTGGTCGGCATTCCCCTATCCGCCACCTGGGGAGGCGCCTGGTGGGAGACCTGTAACTCCAACCCGGTCACAATGAGTAATAAATTCATTATTATCCTTTATTGACTAGCCCTCATATAATATCTAGTAATCTCTAAGTAAGACATTTTATTATCTCAAAAGAATTGATATAAAGTGCATTACTTAAAGAAAAGCGCACGACAAGACTTGGTGCTTTAAACAAACAAGTGCCAATAATCAAAGACAAATGAAGATACGTTTTCATTTTAAACGAAGTTTTCGTATCTTTATTTTGTTGTCTTTTAAATAATAATGATAATAATGCCTTGTATCTTAATTCAAATTTACAAGAAAAAAAAACTCTTAATACAGTGTAATAATGGGATAAACAACTTGTAACTAAAAAAATGAATTTAAAATATTTAGTTTAGAAAGTAGAATTATCATTACTTACAAGCGTGCGCAAACTTCCAGTCATTTCAGCCTCCACTCAGCTCGTATCTCCACATATCTGATGACTTTGTAATAAACCCTCTGAAATCTAACATATGAATTTTGTGTGTGTTTAAGAATTAAATAAAGCTTTTTGTAGTTAAAATTAAACAGATACAAAAACATAGTTGTTATTACAGTCTTCTATCCAAAATCTGATTTTAGAAATGTTATGAATATGGTAGAAATAACGTTTGATTATTCTTAAGCATTGCGATGGCTTATACCATCAAACTAGCTTCTGAGCAAACATCAGTTTCCTTTTTATGAGTATCTCACCTTTATTCCTCTTAATAGGTTTAGTACTGCTAGCACGGCACATATAACAAATATTCCATGTTTATGCTTTATTTATTCAAGAAAGTCATGAAATTTCTGGGTTTACTTTATAAATTCTTGATATGAAGGATCCTACAGCACTCAGTTTATTTTACAAGACTTTCATATTTTCGCATCTTAAATATTGTTTTTCTATTTTCCTCCCACAGGACTGTCTAAAGTTACCTGAGTTTTGAAGATATTCCTGGACTATCGTTGGTTTTCGCATCCCATGATCTCAGCAAACATTAACCCTCAGAAATCCTTCATGTTAAACCTCTTTTATCACGTATATACTTGTATTACTTCAAGTACCTGCATAAAATAGTTAATGGTCATATCAAATCTGGTGATATTCTTCATGCTTGGTTCTCTCTACCCATAATAACGATCTTCTTGGTTTACGAACACCCAGGCTTATTATTGCAAAGCGTTTCCTCCTATTTTATTGGTTGTCTTCTCAGTGTATCGGAGTTTAAAACTTCTTGATGTGGTTCTACCTTATGACCAATAAAATACCTGGAATCAACATCTGACTCAAGCTGAGGTCTTGATATTATTATTATTTCTATTGATTTATTTCTTCATTTTTTGTTTCGTATTGATCTTTTTATTGTTTAACAACCCAGGGTAAAATAACTACTATTGCTCTATCTGGGGCTTTGTTAATAAATAAACTATTAAGTATACAAACACTTACATATACTAAAGAGTCTCTGTATTCCTCAGCTACAATCTTAGATTTAAGTTTTTACTGTTTCTGTCTCCCCCAAAGACACAAGTAACTACTTTTCCACAATATACTCTTTCTCATAATGCTCTTATTCACATATACACAGGGTGTCCGATAAGCATGGAAACATAGGGAAATCATGATGTAACCGGATGATGTAATGTCATGTCACCGGGGACTTTCTTCTCAAAGGTAGGTAGACACCAAAATCAAAAAAGGGGGCCCGTGGCGTCCTGTTGCAGAAAAAAGGGGCTTACCCACAACTTCACGTCATGTGATCAAACCTACCTGGGAGAGAAGCCTACATTACCCCACAGGAGAGGGCACAAAAAATAGAGAACCGCAATCGATCCTGAAGACAGGGCGGGTAACTACCCATCAGCGCCCTGCTTCAGCCTAGGATTATCGAAGACAGCACACACTAGTATAGTACCACGAAGCATGCATGGAAGAAGTCCGAAAGAAGTGCCAAAACGCAGAGAGTTGGCAAAAGCAGAACACGAGGAAAAGCATCCCCAAAAGCTGCGGGGAGACGCAGGCGACAACACCCCGCAGGAAAGCAAAACACAAAACGCTATTTTAGTGACCTAACGCAACTAGGCCCCTGAAATGTACAAGGTTCAACGCAGCCGCGCACTAGTTAACATTTATCACGAAATTTAGATAAGCACAACTGACATCTGGAGTTACTTTCTCATATACACATAAAATAACACTTAGCGGACTAAAATGGCGAAAGGTTGGGAACCTTTGCAATACCACAGTCACACAGTGATGGTAAACTACCTACTTCCTAATAAAGCCCTTGACACAAGAAATATCTGGTAAAATATAATTTATTTTTTACTTAAAAATGACAAACGCAATGCAAAAGACTGATTGCTGAATTTCTTTTAAAAAAAGTTTCTGAAGAGAATCTTTTAGCACATCACATCGTGCTTTTAAGATGATGTTCACATATCCAAGGGTAAATTGATTGTTTACAGGAATGCTCTGCCTAAGAGCAGAGATAAGAATTCACACACTTCTTTTCCAAAAGATTAGGTTAGCTTTACTTTTCAAATGTGCTATACAATCTACACTTGATCCCAGTTAATCAAAATTTCCAGAATTACCCAAGCATAACATTTCTTTCTACGAAAAGGATTTATTTACAAATATATCGACTGGGCAAAAATTTACTTTAATATTTCAAAATGGTTGTCAAACATTTCGTATGTAATTTTCAATTTTAAGCTTAACCACGTTTAACCTCCAATTTGATAACACAATCTGGATTTACTATGGTTGGGTTAGGTGTAAATTCACAGAACAAAACTTTATGAGCGTACTGGATTTCGGTTTGGGAACGCAACGAAGAAGCTTTAAACTGCTGGTTACAGAAATAAAACATCGTGAATCATTAATCTTGTCCCTATTGCGGAATAATGTAAAGTTCCTAGATAAAAATATTGATACGTGTCTCAAGAACATGTTGTTAAAGTTTATGTTAAACCTACCAACATCACATATCATCTCCATTTTAATAGCTCTCGGCCATACCATATCAACCAACCATCGGAATCTCCATGCGTATCTAATTCTCTGAACCATCACTTGAAAACTACTTTAACGCCATTTCCTTTGCTTTCATTAGCATAATTACGCCTAATTATTCCAATGCCATCATGTGAATATATATGAATCATACCAAGAACCTAATAAGTCTAAAGTTTCTATCCCCGAACGATTACCTAACGGCCTTATCTTTACTAATATCACCCTAGCCTTTTTCTATTTGCTACAAAATTTAATCTTTCTTATATCATGGCACCTTCTCGATTGGGAGCATAATACCTGTTTCTATCAATGTTTCTTTTAGGTAGTAACCAAATCTTCCTAAGCGAAATGATAATAATATTATTTTCTATTCCTTACCTAGTAAATACTTTTGTAATTTATATGTTAAAGCTATTTGCCATTTATATTTCTTGCATTGGATTCCTATATATGCGAGTAAAGTTAGAACACTGGTCCTTAACCGTTTCAAAGTTTTGCTAGTCAAACCGCTCATATACTTTTCTTATAAATTTACCATGATACTCTGTGTGTTTGTGTATGTATTTCTGATTATAATATAGGCAACACACACAAATCTCAAGAAAGTTTAACGTAGCAGCGTAATTTCATAATACACATAACATGAATAGTAAAGTTAACAGCGCTTACTAGAATTCATGTCTTGTGACCAAATTGAAACTCTTCTTGCTATGTAATTCTTGAGCCTTGTGGCTTTCGCAGCTAATACAGCAGCTCTGTCATGGAATATCTTTCCTTCAGCTTACGAATTTTCGATAAATCTTGTCTTCACTTTCTGATGCAACTACTGTTTTTGTTTTCTACAGCAAAATTTATAGCATCATTTACTATTATGGACAATTTTTCTCTTTTTGTGTTTCCATTTCGAATCTGCTCTTGGAAATCTTCACAATTATTTAAAACATTGACAAAGTGTACATTTGCATTAAAATCACAAACCATTATACCATTATATATATATATATATATATTCATTATATTGTTTCTACAAACACAATAGCATTTAATCGTATAAGTTTACTGTTGTGACTCTCGTTCTTGCTATTTGGGTATTAATTTTGTTTTAAGTTTAATTTTCTTGACAATGTTCTCACACACCTGAACAGCAATAGATATTATATTCGATAAGTTCAACAACTTTCGAAAACTTGCTTACCTATGTTCCTTTCACAAAGATTTATATTTCTCAAGCAGTTGATCATCCTAATTTGGACACAAATGGTTAGTTGTCTCTGTTTTACATATTAAGTATTATTCAGGGTGAGCAGTTAATGCCATAGTTCTGTGTTTTATAACAGACTGACAATAGAACATAAGCCATTGTTGTCGCTAAATTTTTCTATCTTCTTGTTGTTTTCTGATGACAAATTTTTATTTTTGAAATCAATCTTAATTTGTGAACTAAATAATGATATTGTAGAACGAACAGTAATAGGTCGAGGAGTGAGAAAGTAATGTTGTCTCTCAACCACTTTATTTAGTATACATCTAGAAAAGGATGTTAAGAGTTATCCGAAAGCGGGGTAGCAGTTAGGTCATGGGAAAAAAAAAACAACATCAAATGCATTACATTTTCAGATAATATGGTTCTTCTTGCCGAGAATGAGACATCACTTAACAAAATGTTGAAAGAACTACGTGGAACTATGAGAAACATGGAATAAAAATAAACATAAAGAAAACGAAAGAAATGGTAATTTAAACAAATCGAATCACAGGAAACAACAAATTTGGGAGAGGACATATAACAGGTATCCAGCTTCAATTAAGCAAGGAAAGTGAAAGAGAAAAAAGCTACGAATTAAAAAAAAAGGGGGGGGGGGCATTCACTAAGAAAAAGAATCTCTTCTCTGGACCGATAACCACGAGTTGAGGAAATACTATAAAAGATTCAGGGGAAAATTTGGAAGCCTTGAAAATATGGACATGAAGAAGAATGGAAAGAAATCAGCCGGACACTGAAGATACGTAATGATGAAGTGCTGAAGAGGGTTGGCTAGAGACGAAAAATGCTAGAGAAAAAACTAAGAACAGGAAGACGAGTTCAATTTTAGGACAGTTTTAAGGAAGATAAATCGTATGCTACTAAGATAAAATGTGAGCCCAAGATCGGGATAAATCGAGAGGGTTTAATGTACCTTGAAGGACCTGCCGCTTTTCGCAGAAATCTAACGATGGTTCAATATAAACCTATTAAAATTATTGATGGACAGTAAAGATGACGTTATTAAAATGTACTATCGATTGTCTAATTTTGGAGTCCTCTCATTAAGGATATTCGATCAAGAAAGACAAAAGAAAGAAATCAATCGTACAAGAAGAAAGCTGTGTTCTGTTCCAAACATCAGAAACGACGATGAAAAATAATGCCACTTCCTAACATTTAGAATGTTATAGGAAAAATACGAAGACTATTTATTAAAAAAACACAAATCAATCAGATCGCATGTTTCAAAAATCAGTTCTATTTAAAATACTGTTAAAATAATACTTCAAGGAAACCCTTCTCTAGCAGCAGCAAGAACAAATAATAATAATGCGGTAAGTTTAGAGTGAACATGATATATATTCATTGAGGGGCATTCATTGAGTCCTTAATATCTTATCATTACATTGAGGAAATCCACACCATCAGCTAAAAAACGTGTTGAAATAGCTATGAGAAGGTTAAATGCAATAAACAAGTAACTGTACAAAATTTAATTTTCCAATTATATAAATAACAACGGATGCAAGGATCTGCATGACGTATGATAAAAACGTCAAATAAGAAGCTCACATCTGAAAATGAAACCTTTTATTTTCGTGCAGATGCCTTTAATTTGTAAAATTATGGTACTCCGTTCGTATCTTCAAAAGCATGTTTTTGTGTATTTTCATTTGCGTTTCATTCTAGTAAATTTTCATTTGATTTTCTTCTCTAGCAAAGCTGTTAGCCTGTCACTACCTGTCTATGGTAGTTTTCTTTCGTTAGCCATCTATTGACACCATATACTGTAACGTGACAGATTTATAGTTACCACTATGCTCTAGTATACGATAGCTTTAGACAGAACGTCGTTAGCTCAGTTAATACAAATTAAATCTTTTATCTTGATTTTTGTTTTTACAGTATCTGAAACTACAGCGATAAAGTAGTGTCCAGGACCTTAGTCAAGGTACCATTCCGTATGTACCTGATTAAACTGAGGAAAACCTGAAAGAACTTTCGAAATATTAAAACCGAGGAATATGTTGCTAATTCTGGGGTGCCACAGGGATCGAATCTTGAACCTCTTTTGTTCCTATTTGCAAATGACTTGCCTGCTATTATAACATCCTTCAAGAAACTTCTGTTTGCAGATGATTTAAAAATCTATTTCCTCCAAATCGGACGCGGTCTCCTTACAAAATGGTATTAATGCAGTCTCCAAATGGTGCAAAACAGTCGTGCTATTATTAAACATTAAAAAATGTGGTGTAATGTCATATACGAGAAAAACAAACTATTTGAAATTCGAATACAATATTAATGACTCTCCACTAGTTGGAATTGATTCTATTACTGGTCTTGGTGTAACCATTAAATCTAACCTGTTGTTAGGGAAGCTTTCAGGAACCTCGGGTTTGTAATGACTAACAAGCGATTTCTTAAATATTGATGTCTTAAAAACTTTATATATAGCGTATGTCAGGTGAAAGTTAGAATACGCTGCAATAATATGGGATCCTAATACACAGAAGAACTCTCAGCAAATTGAAATTATACAGTCTAAATTTGTAGGATTTTTGACATACAAAGAAACAGGAATATATCTTAAGTTTGAAAAGTACTTAGACCTGGTAAACAAGTACAGGTTACAATCTCTTGAAAACAGAAGCCTTAATTTTGTCTTAACTTTCCTACACAAACTCTTACACAGTAAAATCCACTCAAAATGCTTATTATTTGAATTATGGCTGTATGTATGACTAGTTCTTGTAGAGAACAGGTGTAGTGAAAGGTGATCCCTAATGCCCTGAGTGTTCGTGAGAAGATATTTGTTGTGGAACATTTTTTCCCGCTCATACGGAAGTGGCCGAAGTGGTGGATGGAGTGTGAAACATGTTTGGAATTTGTTTGAGTTAGAATATGAGAAGCCTCCTCCAACAAAGGCACCATGGTGTTGCTAGTTGCAAAATTCTGTCAAACGGGTTCAGTGCGGTGTCAATACAAAAAGTGCTAGGGAAGAAAGTGCCCAGCTACTAGGAATCTGTGCATTAACACACAATGGTTTCAGCAAGACGAAGCCACTGCACACACCACTAGTGACTCAATACAGCTCCTGCTACTCCAATTTCCAGACCGCACATCTCGATACAAACAGACTATCCCTGTCCTGTCCACTCACGTGACTTCACCACGCCTATGCTTATTTGTGAGGCACAGTGGCGTAGGTAAAGGGGGATATGGGGGATATATCCTTCCCTTGATTCCACCTATATAAACTTGGAAGGAGAGAATTAAAAAAAAAGAATTAAGTAACGTTTTGAAACATATAATTGTTGGTAAAAGATAAAATTAATTACAATGACGGCAACAGAACTATGGCTTACACCTGTCCAGATCCCGATATATTTGTTGGTTTATTCATAGATAGATAAAGGATCGTACTGTGCAGTCTTCGCTGTAGTTTCATAATTAGGTGATGTGATAAATACCTTAGGACAACTAGTAAAATAAAAATTCTTTGAGAATCATACCAATAGTGCCGGTAAAAACGATTTCTAGGCAGCAATGGAAAACGTTGTAATTCCTGTAGTAATAATCTCAACCAGTGTTGAATGATGGAAATTTTATATATGAAACAGTTCGAATTTCGAATCTATGCTTGAAACAGTTATTTTGCACGTATAGACAGACCTTCTACTTACATTAGATATGAATAATAAATTAAAATTACACATATTGGGAAAGTTTCGTGCTATTCTGAGATTAAGAACAATGTAAGATCTAATGGAATCTTTCAATTCATAAGAGGAGAAGATAAACTTTTGGTAATCTTTATTTTGTATGGGTCATGTTAGTAACTTTTGATTTTGGCCAGTCACGATTGTACAAGTGCAATGCTTGTTAAAATCCACAAACATCCATGACCCAGGTGGGATTCGAACCCGCAACCTTGGAAAGGCTGGCCTAATGCCTCAAACTACACGACAATTTCGATCGGCTATAAGAGGGAGAAGAGTCTAACCATTAAAATCAAATTATTGAAATTTGCAATCAAGTCTCAATTAAGGATTTTTTTTTTGCCTGGTAAATGCAGCTGAATGTTTTTTCCTGCAGTAGCGGATAAAACTCTTAATATAACCTGTATGGAAAAGATTTGTTGTTAACTCCGTCAATGATGAGAATGTAAGATTTTCTTAAAAAGCAGTTTATTCACGTGACTCGGTAACCAACCAATTTCTGATAAATTTTTTTGTTAATTATAAGTTCTTATTTTATTCATAATATTATGGTCGTAGCAGTTTAATGGGAAAATAAAAAAAAACAAGACATACTGTGACAGTACCCTGTTGCGATTTATGTATATTCAACAACACATTCACTCAATGTGGTAGTATTTAAGACCAATCATATTCGATTGATATTGAATTATTTAGGAACAATTGGAGCACTTATTTTTTTGTGTGTTTACGGAAAGCGAATTTTTGTGGGATCCTGGAGAGTGCAAATATTTCACATCTAGCTTAAAAATATGAACTATGAGAAGACGTGGGTTCGAGTTCCGGTCACGGCGATTGTCAATTTTTCTATGTACCACACACAAGGTTAATTGTGAAAAAGGTAATAATATATAGTCATTATGTTTGCCGAGGGTTTATACTGTTTTATATCTAGTTCAGGCCCTCTACCTCTGTAGGAAAATCATAGTTAACGATGTTTCTCACTGAATCTAGTTAGTACATTAATAGTCGAAACAAAATGTGTGAGGTAGATATTTTCCTTCTCGGTCATAAGTCTGGGAGGCCGCCATATTGAAAAAAAGCCGAAAAAAATAATTCTATTTCTAACGATCTTCAATATTTAAAAAAGAAATATATTACAGAATCAATGAAGGGGCTGGTTTAAAGTCCGATAAACAGACATTCATATTCAATTTTCGCAAAATATATAGGTCGCCATCTGGGGCTCGTGAGGCCCCTAAAGTGGGTCCCCATTCTTAAAAACTTATAATTTCTTGAAAACAAACTATGTATTTCCCTCTATCTTGGTGTTTAATAAGCACATTTAAACCAGCTAAACTGATATCCAGTTTAAATTTTCAAGAGATTTATGGATGGCTAGTTGGAACCAGGAGGGCTCCTAGCAAGAGGCGCATCGTTAAAATTTGACGATTTCTTCAAAAAACTATTTTATTTCCACTATGTTGTTATTTTATACTATAAAAGATTTGAAACCTCGCTTAAAGTTTGGCAAACAGGCATACAGATTCAATTTTCAGAAGACTCATAGAGGGTCACCTGAACGTTACGGGGCCCCTAAAATCGTTAAAATTGAACAATTTCTTGAAAATAAGCTAATTTATTTTTCCCCATCTTGGTATTTTATTAACAGATTTTAAGCCAGGCAAACAGACATTTAGATTTAGTTTCCAAGACATTTATTGGTAGCCATTTGGGACCAGCAGAGTCCTTGAAAAGGAGGAATCGTTAAAATTTTACGATTTCTTGAAACTAAGTTTATTTTGTTTCAGCCATGGTGTTATTTTATATTATACTATTTAATATGATTTTATTGATTATAGCAGAATCTCCTGTACAGTCCATTCTAGGATTATACCGACTCATTGTGACAATCCGTACGAACTACACTCTGGAATTGTGAAGCTACATATCCTTCTCACTAAAGAATTACAAGGTAACCAAAAAGTTCTTCTCGCTTTGACGTCACATGGGGTGACGCGACACTAATACGGAAATAAGTGCCTCAGGTGCTGGAAAAACGATCGGGGTCAAAGTGGGGAACATTGAACGTGAAAAAGACGGATTTTGATCACTCATAACGGTCACTGCTCAGGTAGTGACGAATAGAAATTGAGGTGTCGAAGCAGCTTGTTCGAGGTAGTGTGTTTAGGACTTTAAAATAGTTTTGTCAGCAGCCGAATGAAGTCGTCGAATACGTCAAGCCTTTGTTGATATAATGCTGTAAATAAGAACACCGCCAGGTATTGGTTCCAAAAATTCAGGTCGGGAGATAAAACCCCGCAGTGGGCGCCCAAATCCCTGGATGACGAGACCCTAAAGGTAGCCATAGGGTAGGACGGCAGCTAAGCGTATGGTGAGCCTGCTGAACTCTTCTAGGTTCCTGATGAAACAGTCAAACTTCACCTGTACCGGGTAGGAAATGCATACAATTGAACAAGTGGGTATTCCACGTACTGTTGAAAACTAACAATTGCCAAGCAGTGACAGTGTTTTTGTTGCTTTGTCGGCACCGAAACACACCCATATTCGACCGAGTGCTTTTTCTCTCTTTTGTGTGCTGCTTTATTAACCGTTTTATGTATCTACCTCTTTAAAGGTATAACAAGGACGGTTGTGCACATATCCTGGAACGGTTTAAATCTTAAAAACAGCATTTTTTCTTACTTTTTAGTTGGTTCATGACATGAACAAAATGCAAAGCAGAAAATATATAATCATCACGTTAATTCTTTTTAAATAGTTCAGGTAACAGAGTGTATTTCGCAGTTGACGAAGTAAAGCCAACTGTTACAAACAAGCTGTTTGAAAGTGTGATATCATACTTGAAAATTTCATCAAAGGCATAGCCTCTTTCCTTCGTAATTTCAAGAATTCTATAGGATCTGGTATTCTTCTTCAGAGAGTTTATTTATTTTAATTTTATTTATTTTGGGGCATAAGGCTTTGTAACTTTCACTGATTGGTCTGGTTTAGATCTTGGCTCCTTAATTCTTTCAATAATATCAGAGAGCAATTTTGATTTCTTCGTAAATCCTTCAAAATGAAAATTTTGGTATGCTTTAGCTCCACTCTCCAGAAATCTTAAAAATTACGCAGTACCTTCGTATAGAACAACAAAGTAACAAAAAAATTCTTTAAGCTTTTCTTCGAGAACAGAAAGGTATACAAAAAATGTCAATTACTGTTAGTTCTCAAAGTAATCCTCATTGACATCCGGCATTTTTTGCCTACGTTCCTGTAGCTGCACGATGCCCTGCCGGTAAAACCAGGGATCTTGGAAGGAAAGAAGGCCGTGTGTGCCTAGGGTAAATCTACCTGATTGGAGAAGGTTTTCCCACAAAGCTTTTTACCAGGGAAGGAAAGTGGTGATAATTTCTTGGCGGAAAATCCGGCGAGTACGCTAAATTTTATACTGTCTCCCAGTCTATTTGTTGTATGGTATCCCTGGCCATCCGCACAACTTGCGACCTAACATTTTCGGCAAGGAACAGTATATCCTTGCGATTCACCAATGCTGGCTCCTTCTGCATCCGTGCCTGTTGAACACGTTCCAACTGCTGCGTGAACAGGTGGTGGTTTGGCCTGGTGGTAGCAGCTCGTAGTACACCATTTGGCGAATAGTCCACTAGATACAGTGCATGATCTTGAGTGGGTGAGACACAGGGTCTCGTGGTTACAACTAATGTCTGACAGGCTTTGGAGTCTCATACAGGACACACTTTGAGTCACTAGTGAGCACTTGGACGCATATGGGTGTGTTCCGCTGCCGACAAAGCAACGATAAACATTGTCCCTGCTTGGCAATTGTTGGCTTCCGACAGTATGTGGAATACCCACTTGCTCAATTGTATGCATTTCCTACCCGGTGCAGGTGAAGTTTGACTGTTTCATCAGAAACCTAGAAGCGTTCAGCAGGCTCACCATACGCTTAGCTGCCGTCCTACCCTATGGCAATCTTTAGGGTCTCGTCATTCAGAGATTTGGGTGCCCACTGCGGGTTCGTCATCTCCCGACCTGAATTTTTGGAACCAATACCTGGCGGTGCGCTTATTCACAGCATTATCAACAAAGGCTTGACGTATTCGACGACTTCATTCGGCTGCTGATAAAACTATCTTAAAGTCCTAAACAGACTACCTCGAACAAGCTGCTTCGACACCTCAGTTTCTATTCGTCACTACCTGAGCAGTGACCGTTGTGAGTGATCAAATTCCCTGTCTTTTTCACTCTCAATGCTCCCCACTCCGACCCCGATCGGTTTTCCAGCACCTGAGGCACTTATTTCCGTATTAGTGATCGCCTCATCCCATGCGACGTCAAACAGCGAGAAGAACATTTTGGTTACCTTGTAGTTCTTTAGTTAGAAAGATATGTAGCTTCACAATTCCAGAGTGTAGGTTCGTACGGATTGTCACAATGAGTCGGTATAAATCCTAGAATGGACTGTACAGGAGATTCTGCTATAATCTATAAAATCATATTAAATAGTATAATATAAAATAACACAATGGCTGAAATAAAATTAATTTGGTTTCAAGAAATCGTAAAATTCTGACGATACTTCCATTCCAAGGGCTCTGTTGGCCCTAGATGACTACCAATAAATGTCTTGGAAACTGAATCTAAATGTCTGTTTGCCTGGCTTAAAATCTGTTAATAAAATTCCAAGATGGGAGAAAATAAATTAGCTTATTTTCAAGAAATTGTCAAATTTTAACGATGGGTCTCTTTTTAGAGGTCCCCTAAGGTCCAGATACCCATGCCTGTTTGCCAAACTTTAAGCGAGGTTTCAAATCTTTTATAGTATAAAATAACAACATAGTGGAAATAAAATAGTTTTTTGAAGAAATCGTCAAATTTTAACGATGCGCCCCTTGCTAGAAGTCCTCCTGGTTCCAACCAACCATCCATAAATCTCTTGAAAATTTAAACTGAATATCAGTTTAGCTGGTTTAAATGTGCTTATTAAACACCAAGATGGGGGGGGGGGGGGGATATAGTTTTTTTTCAAAAAATTGTGAGTTTTTAAGAATAGGGCCCTACGAGCCCCGGTTTGCGACCTATATATTTTTCGAAAATTGAATATGAATGTCTGTTTATTGGGCTTTAAACCGGCTTCTTCATTGATTCTGTAATATCATTTTTTAAAAAAGTATTGAAGATCGTTAGAAATAGAATCTAATTTGTCAATATGGCGGCCTCCCGCTTATGCCCGGGAAGGAAAACATCTATTTCACATATTTTGTTTCGACTATTAATGTACTAACTAGAATCAGTGAGAAACTTCGTCAACTATGGTTTTCCTACAGAGGTATAACCTCGATTAATCTGAATCTGCAGCGTTTCCGTAGCTGCTTGAAAGTCATTTAATGTAATGTTTTTCTCCGTTTGCTGCTGAGAGTATTTCATGGCCATAGATGCCACATGTTTCAACTATTCAAGTTTTAGTTAGTCTTGATAATCTGCTCTGTACATATATTCTGTTTAAGACATCACATGGTGCTCCCCTTGGAAAATCCAGAAAAATCCGCGTACCCCACAATAATTTTTGGTAATTTGGAATAACGTAAAGGGCTTCGCACACTATTCTAGTGCAACAGCATTATTAACTATAGAAATAAAAATACACCACTTGAAAAACTGCAAATTCGAAAGAAACCACCTGTAAATTAATTACTAATGTATGTATTTATTTTACAAAAAAAAAAAAAAAAAAAAAAAAAAAACTCTTCTGGAATCATAGTTATGTTTCCATTTCACAACACACGACATTCGTTTTGTGACCAGCGGCTTTTTCGAAACAAAATGAGAGTGTAACGAATAACCCGAAAGAAAGTAGGCGAAATTATCAAGTATATACGTTGTGAAGATCTTAAGACACGTATTTACGAATGTAGCTTACACAGGTATATTATTTTTATTGAAAAGTTATGTTTTTTAAAATATTTCTTATTAATTTCGTTTCTGAGACAGTACTTACACACAATAATAGCAATAAAATAAATCAGTGCCACAATGGACATTGTTAATAGGAGAAACAAAAGAGGCGGCGAGATGAAATAACATTTTCTGCGTAATTAAAATAATTTCCAGTTTGCATATTTGTCAACAACACACTATATTTCTTTGAATCCGATAATCAACGAACGACCAGTTAGTCGCAATTTCTTCCATATCGTGTTTTTTCCCGCAAGCTTTTGTTATTTAATTTGTTCGCTGTTGTAGTTGCAATTCTGAGGAATTTAGATTTCACATTTATTCATTCTTCCCAGTGCGAACCAAAGGTTGTACGCACCTTTTTCTACATCTCATTTTTATATACAACTTTCAAATCTTCACATTTTCTCTACATGGGTACATTCCAACTTTTCTCCATATCTGGATACACACACTAATACGGTTTATGTACACAATACACATGATTATAATAAGTAGAATAGAAAATAACGCAAAGCTAACACAAAAATAGACAAATAAACATTTTACATAATTCTTTAAATTCCATCATTTATCTTGCCACTCCCAATTCGTTCCAAAGCTCCTCCCTGACCATAGTGGTATACTGCCCAACTGATTTTATAGTTTTCGTTTCCATCCTGTCCTCCCCTCTTATTGCCCCTAATATTTCATCCCCAGTCAGATTTCTCAGAAGTTTTTGTCTGGTTTCCTCCGTTGCCTTACACAAGAAAAGATGTCTTTCGCTGTCCTCCTCACCACATAGTGGACATAATGGTTACCTTCTTCATTATTTCTTCGGATTTGATTCCAACCACCTAATCGAATCCATGCAATTCCCCCCTTTCTTTCTTCTCACAAACCGAGATATACCAAGCCCTTCCCCACGTTTCTTGCATCTGCCCATGAAATTTCAGGGATACCTTCGCATTGGACTCCGCAATGATCTCTTGCCTGTCTATATCCGAAATTCGCTCCTTCACCTGTTACATCTCTTGTAGAGTTTAGATTCACGTCCTGTGCTTCTGACAACAGCTCCTTTTTTAATTGCTACTGTATTTCAAGCGATATGTCGACTTCCAGTTCTAAAACGAGATTGTACGTACAAGATAACTTGCCGGTAGTTGTTCTGTACTGAATATATATTGCTTCCGTTTTTCATTTGTTAATTTTGTTACTTTCTGTCAATCGCCTGCGCCCCCTTTAAAATCTTCCACGTCCCCCAAGTTGGGAAACACTGGTTTATGGAGTCATAAAATTTTACTTCTACAGCTCGTTCCTTTATCTGATTGTTAGATGTAATGTATACCATGCCAAGTTTTGATATTTATTCACGTGCATCTAGTCCAGTTTAAATGCTTAACTGCCATTTAGTAAAGTGAAATCTAGAGCAGTCTTAATTAAATTCTTTCTTAGTAAGTCCCTCATTGACTTAGAAAATCACGTGTGTTAATCCGATTCTACTTTTAACTGCAATACTTGGTCGTTTGTGCAACAACGGCGAAGTTCAGCAAACTCTCCTTGGCTTTATTTCAAAATGCTATTCTAACAAAAAAGAAAGTTAAGTCATGATTGTCAGTCCCGAGATTTAAATCAGGGTCCTTCCGGTTACAAGGTAGCGACCTTAACCTCGTCTTTCAGTTTTAGATCGCATTTGCGCTCTAAACTATAACAGATCTCATTTATTAAATATGCTTTTTCGTTTTACTCACAGCGAATTCATGAACTAGACAAATACATAAATTCGTGTGTGGTTGAAGGGGACACAACAATTGGGACGAACTTTCTAATTAAATAAACATATTATATGTACAGTCAGCACCAACAGTTTGTACCCAATCCTAAAATTTCTTTTCCGAATAGCTTTGGAATGGATTGGCCTATTCGAGTATGATTTCCTGTAATGTAAAGAGAATGTGATTTTCTGTAAGTTACAAAAATGTACTCAAAGCATTCTATCCATTCCAAACTTATTTGGAGAAGAAATTTTGCGACGGGGTACAAGCTTTTGGGGCTGACTGTACATGTTAGAAGAATAAAATTAAAATATGGATATATTGTTTAAAGAATAACTCTTCGAATGAGTAATTATTTTTCTATTATATTCTGAGGACAATTGATGTTATGCAATATTTAATCCTGCGGTGTAAATATCATCACCGTTAAAGATACTTATATGAAAAGTTTCAAAATCGTTAAAAAATTGTTACTTACATCTTGAATATTCTGAAAGATTTAAATGTGATTACATCTTATCATTTGCAACAAAATGCCATCGCCGCTATAGAACTAGGTGCTACTATGCAATTTATTGAACAACAATAGTTTAATGGCAACAATCAGATACACTATTATAAAGTACCTTTTTGTCATGTTTTCAACAGATCTTGCCTTGCCTTGTTCTAACTTGTCCTTTGCGATTGTCAGCATCAAATAGAAATGTACATCAGATACTATTTCACTGTTTCCAAAATACATAATCATATTCGGCAAGTGCCGGGACACTTGATACCTTAATTGCTTAACCTTGAAATAGATATAATTTTAAATTTCTTGATTGAAAGCAAATTTAGATGTAAATTAAGCAAACGAATATACAAGAAAAATGTACAAAATGTAAATTAAAAGAGAAACTAACTTATCCTGGGTGACCATTCGTCCACGCGAAATAACACTTCCGCTCGCGGCTGTTTATGTCCCCGATTTCCAGAAAATGTAAAATAATAATAATAAAACCTCAAGTCCCAAGAAATATTTTGCAATTGAAATCCAATTCTACGGAGTAGAGCCCGTTCCTGACCACTACCAGCCACCAAATCTCAAAGGCAACATATTCCCTGCAATGACCTAAAAATGGTTATTGAATTATTGTTGTATCTCCCAGAAAGTAACGCTCTTTCAGATACATTATTTTCTCTCATAGACTACATGTGGACGAAGAAAGTCACAAATGAAAATTGAGTTAATTCTTGCAATGTTAATGGTAAAAGGCTATCCAGGTTGGTAATGTAAAGTCGCGGGATGATAGTATACTAAAAACTAAAGAGGAGAGTCTTATTCAACCAGGGTGCAAATTCGGTCGCGTTTCGGAGTTGCAGGCTGCCGAAAGCGTTGGAAAATAAACTCTACAGCTTAATTTTCCATACCACAAATAATAAATGTGATGCGGCGGTATGCTGTATTCAAATATTTCAAACCTGCTCTATCCAAAAAATCCATATTCCAGAACTGTGCAATGGCTGCGCAAGGTATTCCTCAAAGGAAGTAGCCGATTTCGGAAACTTCTCTTTGGAAAAGGTAGGCCGAAATTGAGTATGAATAAGACAACTTTCGGAATGAGTAAATATAATACACGTAATCACTGCTATCCGGCATGAAAACCGACGAAACTATCAAATATATCAGAATGCGCCTTACTAGAACGATAACTAGAAATGACATAATAAACTTCCAGATGGTAAGAAAAGAATGGTCTTAATATTGCAAATGGCCTCGAAAGAGGGCGAAGAAAAACTGGCTAACCATTCTGAGATCGGCAAGAACCTTGACATAGCAAATGGAAAAGATACAAAAGGTCCTTTAATGATAATTTATGGAATGCCAAGGGAGATGGAGGAGAAAGAAGTGCTTGAAGAACTTACTGAAAGGGGCATGCGAAACAAGTGAAGTGCAAAAACAACTAGTGCAACCAAGATTCAGAATGGGATCCAAAGGAAAAGATCGATCCATCTGGTCTTCGCAGTGCCACGTTCGGTGAGAGAAATGTTACTCAGAACTTCCAGAGTATAGGCTATGAAACCACGAATTTTAAAGACTACCTTGTGGTATCCACGTTCATGAACTGCCACGACTTGGGTCACTTAAGGCCGCTTTACACGATACAATTTCTCGTACGATCTCTCGTATGATAGAATATATACAATCCACAGTGCGAGATTTTTCGTACGATAAATCAAACAATATTGTATAGTGTTTTACACGGTACAGTTTTGGATATGAGGGGATAATGATCAAACTGGTGAAGTTTATAGTTGCGACATCTGAGGCTTTTAGGGTAATTATGCCACAGATATTTGTGAAAGTATAGCCCATTTAAAAAATAGAAAAGAATTAAAATATTGATAACAATGAATCTTGACGCAACAGAAATTCAGTTTGTTTTAATGCCACATTCTTCTACTAAGATAATCTAACTTCTACTAGGTTTCAGTGGTAGCGAGAATGTTGTAGCTTTACTTCTGTACTTCAATAAAGAAATTTCAATGCAAACACACAAAAAAAGTTTAAAATTTTGCAGTCTTCGGTGACTTATGTCGGAGTCATATGTGTTGTTTTTACAATATTCCTGAATTAATAAGATATGTGACATTACACAGCGCTTCAAAAGTATATAAATCGCGATATATATTAACTCCTATTTATACATAAAGGGGGCAATTAGTAATACTGCGGTTTGACTACTTCTACCACAGAGCACTGGAAACACCTCAAAATGCTCGTTTTACGTTCTTATAAGCATGAAATATATGCAAAATACAAAAATGAGGAGTAATGTAGATTTTATGTGATTTATAGGCTCATTTCACACAAGGTATATAGGTGTGAATAGGGAGAGTCAGCTGCCTTAACCCTTGAATAAAAATTAGTTCGTTCGATTAATTACCTAGCTCACGTATTGACTTGCTCAGTTCTGGCTTGACGTCGACACTCTACTTACATTATGTCTACTTCTGTAATTACTGTTCAATGTATTTCATTATTTCAGATGCACAGAGCGTATATGTTTATCAAAATCATTGAGGGGGGATATGATTGCAAAGATACCGGTATCCTCTACATCATTTACTTTAATACATATCATGCCTGCAGCAGATTCTGTACTCTATTCACAAGAAAAACAAAGAAAATCACCTTAACTGCATTGCACAATATATATTAGAAGCAGTAGCTATTAGATCACATCATAACTTTGTCGTTATATTTTTAAACATACTTTTAACTTATTTAGTAGTACCTTCTATGGTTATAGGAATGCAAAACGTAGCGTTTTGAGGTATTGCCAGTCCTCTATGGCAGGAGTAGCTGAACTGCAATATCACTTACCTTTTTACACTTCCCTTAAAAACTTTGTTTTATATCTTTATACCTGTAATAGTTTATTATGCCATAATGCTCTTTATACCTGTAATAGTTTATTATGCCATAATGTATGTTAATTTTAGCATCAAGTAATAACATTAATATGTTCTCTTTGTCTCGTAATCCATAACCAAACATCCGAATAGGAAAGCACGCTATTTTGCTAGTAGGGGCACTGTCATAGATTGTACGAAAAATACGCTGAAAAATAGGACCGTTTCTATTTAGAGAACACATCGTAGATAGCATGAAAAATCGTACGATCCGCGCTTTACACGATCAAAGAATGTAACCGATCAGATTGCATACGAGGGATCGTACGAGAAATTGTATCGTCTAAAGCGGTCTTTAGCTAGATATTGCAATGGAGATGACAGGTGGGGCCACTGCGGGGAAAAGGGAATAAAAAAACAAGATTCCAAAAACAGAAACAAAGAAAAGTATTTATGCCTTGCTTCATTAGAGATAAGAAACATGGTAAAAAATTATCAGATTATCAGGAATGCTTACAGTATAAACAATAGTTGCAAAAGGCCATTAGTCAATTTGATTATGGATCTTGAGGGGATTGAAATGCCTCATGATGAATCCCTCCCAAGGAAAGAAGAATCCCCCATGAAAAATTAAAAGAAGTCTTAATAGACTAAAAGGGTTCAATAATAACAACAAATTTAAATATTTTATGATTGGATAAAGAACAGTAAAGCACAAGAAAGTGACGGATATTTTAAAACAAAATTAGGGTATATATCATTGGATAACAAAAATCAATTAATCGTTCATTCCATTAACTCAAATCTTGTAAACTTTGCCAGGAGCTTCGCGCAGGTGGTAGCTCTGTCACATAAAGTTGCTTGGAGTATATGGAATACTCGAGATCGACATTAAGGAGGACCAATATCTAGAAATATATTACAATGAAAATATTTGTGGCTGTGGCATAATACATATTACGTCATCGAGGGAGGTGTTTCTAAGAGATTTGGGGCTCCTGTTAAACCTTCTTTCTACGTGCAACCTTGAAAAAATGGAAGGGACTAATAATATCCAGTATTGGGATGGGTTTGTGGAAGACATCTCTCTTAGACGTCCTGAAGCTAATCAGAAACTGGATAAATAAAATCGATAGCGTAGGCTTTTACATGAAAATTATTGAAAATCACAATATGTAGTCCTATAACCTTCAGAACTATAGGAAAGAACATGCAGATGTCGAGATCGAAGGATAACTAAAATAAGAAAGCATTAAAAGGAACCTAGAAGAGGAACAGCAGAAGCAGGCAGGGAGGAAGCAGGAGAGATCAATTCGGAGGACGAATCAATCGATGACAAAGAAGGAAAACCAAAAGAACATACCCCCTTCCCAAAAAAACGAAAGAAAAGCGGATGGAGGGCTTGGATAACAAGAAAGAAGAATATACCGACGATGGATGTGGAAAAAATGAACGAAAGAGATACTGATGCCATAAGTGCGAATGGGAGTGTGAATGAAAATGAACAAGATGAGAAGAAGGGAGAGAGATGAGAAATCCAAATTTGATACAATAAATTTTATAAAACCATGCAACTGGATTATAACCTGTTCAAAATGGAAGACTCCAACATCCTGACGGTCGTCCTTTAGGGGTCCAAGGGCCCGGTTAAATATTGTTTTAGGACGGCCATATTTGGCATGACTTTATTTCGTACCAATGCACAACTTTTGATGACTACTCGAACTCCAATATCTGAAAAAAAATGGCCCACCCTATTATACAGGCAATTCGTGTACACAAGACAACACTAAAACATCTGGGATGAGAATACTCCAGCTCAATGCGGACAGATCTAAACATGCGTGCGGGAGCTAAGATGCTTATGCGAGAAGCAAAATGTAGACGTAGCGTGCATCCAGGAACCATATACGTATAGAGAAAAATTACAGGGGATGACGGTCGATGCCAGAACTGTTTTGCCAGTAAAAGAAAATCCAATGATTGCATCGGTCACCTTTAGAAAGGAACTCGCAATACAAGTAGTACATATGGACTTTTGCGACAGATGGGTCCAGTGCATGGAGGTAATGTATAAAAAGAACAAATTAATACTAGTAAATATCTACTGTTAGTTCTTCCTCCCAAGTAACATATTTATACATAAGCTGGATAACATATCAAGTAAATTTATAATTGTTGATATATTAATTGAGGGAGACGTCAATGCTAAGTCACCGCTGTGGCACTGCTCCAAAACAGTTGAAAACGGAGAGAAGTTTGAGGATCTTATCAATCAAAATAATTTAACCATCGAAGGCCAACCTCCAACATTTAAGGGCAGGGTCGGGGCAGAGCCTAATATTGACGTAACAGTATGCAGTATGAAACCCTTCCTCACTCGTCGTATTCCCCCGATCTCTCTTCCACCGACAACCATCTCTTCCGGTATCTCGATCACCACCGTCCTGTATTTTATCTTAGTTAAAGCATAGAAGGTAGGACTCTTTCGCTTTTTTGTTTGCATGATAAGTCATCCTAGTTCCTCGTTAATTTCAATATGATGCATTGTTATATAACATGCATGTAATTTATGTTCAACATCAATAAAACATATTATATTATATGAGGCCACCAGCGCTTACAAATGACCACCACAATATTCTTCAGATGGTCTCATTGGCCACCAAATTTTAGAAAACTTTTTTAAACACTTCTGCAAACGACCAATACTTTGATTAACCAGGTAACGTAGTTTTTAATTTTTGACCTTTGGACATGGCACACCTGGGGCAGATATTTCATTCTCACCAACCCAATACTTTCCTTTTTGTGACTAGAAGTTGAACGGAAGTTCCATCAAGAATTACAAATGTAATAAGTGCTGTCGGAATGGGAGGATATGTGCTCGCTCCTAATAATAATAAAAATGCTTCTGGGGTGAATATTCATGAACTTGATATGTCGCAAATTGATAAACAACAATCTCAAAATGAAACTTTGCGAGTTTTTGTAAAAGGAGATACTAAACTATAGCAAACATATACTGATGACATAGGGTTGTTATCTTTCATTGTCAAAAATGTTATTCCTGATATTTCCCTATCAGTAGAAGAATATCAAGCTAATATTGGTCAATACTGGTTCAATAACGTGGATATCAATTGAGAACATTGCCGGAAGAAGGGCACATAGATCAAAAACACATTTTCGGTAAACAGCTGGTAAAGATTTAGGTTGAATGTTACCAAGAAGTTTTTGAAATAATATTTATGTTCAAATTTCGAAATTTGAAAACTGTTAACTAACCTGATAGAATTCAAAGTTTGCATGAAAATAAAGTGAAAATTGTGTATTTATGTTATGTGCCCTTCTTCCGGCAGTCAAAGATTTCATGGTGATTAGGTTGAAGAAAGAAAGCACAAACAATTCTAAGCACAGTATGTAATACAAAAGAACATTGAAAGTGACAATAACAATAATTTTGTTAAATTGCCTCAGCAAATATTTATTCTAATCTCTTTGTTCTTGAGACTGAACAAAATTCAGTCTGCAAGAACTAATATGTCGCAACTAAATAAAGACCAACACTTTGGGAACCCATTACACAGCCTAAACGGCAGGAGCTAGAAAAACGAAATTTGGTATGATGGTACATCATCACTAGTAGATTAAGAAAATATTACAAAATGTTGAAAAAGTCGCCAACTTGAATCGAAAATGACCGCCAAAATGAATTTTTAGAGAATACACATGCTACACGGCTGGAGATAGAAAAACGAAATTTGGTATGACGGTACATCATCACCAGTAAGTTATCAAAATATTACAAAATGTCTCCAAAGACATGTATCCTTGGATCCAAAATTGCAGACCCCCAAAAATTCATTTTCCACACCGTTTGAGCTAGAGATATGAAATTTGGCATCAAGAGTAGTTGAGAAAAATATTACATTTTGAAAAAGTAATCATCTTGGATTCAAAATGGACGCCAAAAATATTTTTCACACTGTTATGACACTAATTTCTCCAATTCACTTTCAATAGAAAATAACGTTTTTTCCGGTGACGAGCTTATTCACTTGTTTTTATGTGTGACCTAACTAGACCAAAGTTTCTGTCGCACTGTGTAAATGATTGACCTTTGACGGAAAACATGTGAAGAAGTTCTACATCAAACACATTGCTGAACCATGAACAAAACTTGATCATAGTCAAGTTGAGGTTTTGACTGCCAGCAGGGGCCGAAAGCAAGGCTACAGTTTTCACTTGCTGAAACTTTTCTACATATTTCTTTCTGCCAAACTGACGAATATTGATTTGAAATTTGCTGGACATGTAGAAAAGAATATTGCGGATCATTTAAAGCGATTACCGGAAAAAGGCTTTCTACATATTTTCAGAGGGAGCTTAGTAAGTGAAGTCGTGTACCTCAAATATTCAACTTCTGCGAATTCCGGAAAGGATAACTGGATAGGCTTGCTACAATTGTAGTAGTACAATATTCTTTTGAATTGAAGGCTGTTTAGCTTAGCATCTGTGGTCAAGGGTTTTAAGGCTTGTGGTTTTCGTAGTTTTTGTTCTCTGTGTTCACACACACACAAAAATCTTTGTAAACTTCATTTTGTACGGGCCATTTTTACTAACTTTTGCTTCGGCCCGTCACGATTATGAAGGAGATGCTACTTTAAATTCACATTCATGTCCCAGCGAGGATTCGAACCCGGGATCTTCGAGTCGCTGGCTTAGCGTCCGAACTCTCACGGCTACCAGGTCGGTAATACTATAAGGTATACTGGGATGAACCTAGTACCAAGAATCATTTATTTTTAGGAGACATGTATATGAACTACATAACTTTATTCAGTTGAACTTTTGTATATCGTATGATGTTTACGCATCACCGTCTTTACCAAAAAACATGCATAGGCATTATACAAGGCGGAAGAAGCAGATTCATGTATAATATCACATAATAACTTATATGTAATACTTGACATTATGTAACTACATGTTCATGTAACTTATAATTGTGTCTATAGCGCAAGAAACTCTTCCGGGCTGTGTGGTTGGACAATAAGAAGCTTAAACTGCATGGGCCATCACCTCCCCTGGAATCGTGCTGACCCATGTAATTTCCAAGCTACTTCATTTCCCTAAAAGGAGAAAACTGCTTTGGTAATATAGGAGAAGTACAGTGGAACACAGAGACATTCGAGTGAAACCTTCAAGCAAGGACACTGGCACGTTCCACAACACTGAAGCAGTCTACATTATATTCTGGAACAGGCTGACAAGGGTCAGCTGCCTAACAGACGTCAGTCATACAGTCCGGTGAGTGTTCATGGCGCTGAGTATGTAATAAGCCTTCAGAATGAAACTAAACCTTGTTTCTGAAAACCCTTTGCCTATTTACTTAACTAGCTACATCCAAATCCCAGTACCTAATGCCTAGACGCACGAAACATTACGTGGTGGAGATCTGAGTAGGGTCAGCTGACCCAAACTTTCTAAAACTTCTCTATAGAACATGGCAATGTTATGAAATTCTCTTTGCTTTTTTATTTCATATATGTCTTACGTTTAATAAACGTTTTAGTTGAATTAAACTTTTTCCGCAAGTTAATTTTGGCATTGACGTTGATTCAACGTCACAAAACGTTTAGAGAGAAGCAAAATTCAAACTTCAGGACAAATTTTGTACCATTTCCAAAAATCCCTACTTACAACGAATATTTGAATCTGTGAAGATGAACAACAATAATATAAGTTTCCCAGACTGAAGCCTAGTACTTCAATGTTAAGTACAATACAATTTTAGGGTTGATTCCAGGAAAAATCCTTTGATTATATTTTAACCTGGAATCAACACTAAAATTGTAATTTCAATTAAAGCATA
Organism: Lepisma saccharinum; assembly: GCA_022664845.1. Classification (NCBI taxonomy): domain Eukaryota; kingdom Metazoa; phylum Arthropoda; class Insecta; order Zygentoma; family Lepismatidae; genus Lepisma; species Lepisma saccharinum. The sequence continues at coordinate 109,366 of JAGDQP010001059.1, forward strand.
TCGTACTGAACATTGAAGCACTAAGAGAAATCTCGACACGCAATAATTGCCTGCTATAATACTCAATAAACATATTTTTTTCTACTGTGTTTACCAATGGTTCCACTTTCAACGTGTGTGCATCTATCTATGGCTAACAGCTATATGTTAATTTTAAAAGCATCATCGATACATAACTGCGCTTCCTCTACCTACTAACGATGTAGATAATGGATATTGAATGTGTGCGTTCAACACTTCAACACTGAATAACTGAGTCTCACACAATTTGAGTGTCAATGAGAATGCAGCCTGCTTCTGAACATCGAAACGATTTTGTAGAAACATGAGTTGCCCGATCCACTCATCAGGAACCTTATTTATTTACTTTCAAAACTCTAGTGGGCGGAAACTGGTACCATCACCCTAATATGAATTTATACATAACCACACTGGAGAAAAATAATACCTGGCAACGTAAATGAGTTGCTATTTGTTTTTCTTTCTGCCCGCCCTCCTTTTTAAGTTTAAATTTTATTTATGGCTTTTAGGCATATTTGTCACAGACAGGATAACATAGGTAAAAGGATGTGGGATCGAAGTCGGCTAGGACCTACTTTGAAGATACCGTCCCGGTATTAGGAGAGCAGGCTGCTCGTAGTGAACCCAGAAGAACCTTCCAAATGTGAAATAATACTCTATGGTTGCTTAGTTGACCTCGCTACTACTCTTCGATTATACATGTTGACAAACTTTTCACAATTTCACCAACGTGTACAAAAGCAAGTTTTTTTTCGTGTACAAGGGCAATTTAATAACATTATTTACATAACCAATAAGCTGCTTCTGTACTATCTGTAACCTAACACCATAGAATGGACCAGTACTCTGCACTCTTCGCGACTGATTTCCAGTTATCTTCTTCATGCGACAGATATTATAATACATGCAACATCTTGCACGTTATACATCGTGTATAAGTGCGTTTTGCTACTGAAATATAGCGTATTGAAAGTACATCTCCTTAATCAATTAATCCTGTTTACTACTGATTTTCTCGGATTGGCAAAACTTAAGCACATATAACTGATAAAATATAGGAAAATAAGATTATACTCACATGATGTCATTCCCCTTTTCTAGTATACTATCTTGTATCTTTCATCCTTCCTGAAATAAACCGCCTTTCAGCTCCGCCACACCGTTGGAGTAAAATCAGCAGGCAAACAAAGAAGAAGCGTCTTCCGTTAAGCCCCTCGTACACGATTCAATAAACATTGAATCAAATTCTTGTACAAGAAGTTGGATGAGTGCGTACACGATCCAACTGGTATAATCAAAGAGTTGTATCCAAGTAGTGTTGAAAGTGCTTGGATGGTGCTCGTACACGATTCAATAAGTTAAGCGGAAGTGTGATAGAGCCAAAAGCACGTGAGTCGATTTGCACTTTCTGCGTTGAAAGCAGGAACATGGAGTAAATGTTAAACATGATATGCGTCGCTTTTAATAAAATAATAACCCGATTAACAGCTGCGATTCCGTAGTTGGTGATGCCTCGAACATCGACTTTATATTGCTTTATTTAAAACTCTTTTCAATCCTTATAAATTTCTATTTATTTCCAGTTACACGCACTTTTATAAACATCTAATGACAACTAACAATCCAAAGTGAAAATGCATATTTCATTATTATTTCGAACATACGCACTCCAGTTGATCAAGATAGCGCCATGTGGAGGCATACTAATCGTGACACTTCGTGTCGGAATACATTTATTTGCGTTCATTACTACATGCAGATTGTAGGGATGCGGCGGTATATTAATAGCATTGCGTCGTATTATGAATGACACGTTATTTGCTACAAAAATCATGGCCACAATGTTGAATAAGTAAAGGCGGGTTAAAGAAGGTTAGATTTTTTATTATATGCGATGCATGGTTTAATGTGCTCGCTCACCAACGTGGAAGCAGCCAAGTAGTTCCAAGTACTTTTCGCTATTTCATGCACGGT
>JAGDQP010001059.1:111370-133695 GCA_022664845.1 Lepisma saccharinum
GTAGTTCCAAGTACTTTTCGCTATTTCATGCACGGTTTAATGTGCTCGCTCACCAACGTGGAAGCAGCCAAGAAGTTCCAAGTACTTTTCGCTTTTTCACTCTAATTTAATACTTCCATGACTCGAAACTTTGTTATATTTTAAGTTACAGCCCTTCCACACACGTTGGAAAAGATTACATTTTTTCATGCCCTAAAGTAAAGTGTACCCAGATACTTCTATGTTTAGCAGCTTTGAACTTCCTACATACAGTAAATAAAAACTCGACCTTTCCACATAAATTATGAGCAACTCAGTGGTACTTTAAATATTAATATCCTACTGCTTCTAAATACAATACGAACTTTATTAGGAATTATAGTAAACCGTCTGTATCAATTTCTATTGCAATAGTGATTGTACAAAAGCTACAGAAGAAACATCAGGTACACTTTACCTCAGCAAGATGCGATGGAATTTCTTGTAGCGATCCTTTATTTGTTTTATTTTGATTTTCTGATAATATCTTTATTTCGCATCATAAAAACAAGGCTTTAAAAATTCCCTGCTCCATGTTAACATCTTAATTTTTAGCATTCCGGAAGCACTGTTATCACGTGTTCAAGTCACCAGCGATGTGATTGGTAGATCAGTGCGTTGAATTCAATAAAAATAGGACAGGTTCTAAATAGGACGAATTGGATGAGAAGACTTGAATTCAAGAGATTTCCTGTGGGGAGTCTCTGACTCGTGACGTCATTTTCATCCAATTGCTTGTTCAACGCTCTTGTTCAAGCTTTATTGAATCGTGTACGAGGGGCTTTAAGACTTGAGAGAACAAAAGACAACGCATAGCGTAGGCATTGTGTGAATCTCGAAAAGAACTGCATTTCCATCAAGAATAAATGATATTGTATAACACCTAGTGAAGTTTAAGCGTAAAACTATCACTGAAAATTGTGTTTCGGCAGATTAGGAAAACTCTCAAACATTCAACGTTGAATCAACGTTTACTCAACGTTGCGCTTTCCACCATTTCAGAAGGTTTAAGAGTACAATTTAAATTCAACGTTTAATAAACGTTTAATCCTGGTCATTCTTTAAACGTTTGTTAAATTATGTTGATAAAATATATAATTCAACGTCACCAAATGCAACGTTGTCAAAATTCAATGTTTTCAACGTTTATAAAACGTTAATTCAACATTGTGTGATGTGTGGGATGTATTATGTATAACGCTACGCACAAGCTTATTCAACAAATAAGGGTGTAGTATAGGTCCCGTCTTTACGCCGCAGCTCAGTGTACAAAGGCATCACTTGACTCTTGGGTGGTCATCTCCTCTCCTACCTGTTCGCAGAAGGCTTGCTTCTGGAACATCCCTGGCACGCAACAGGCTTGCTCCTGGTGCCATCCCCGCATACACAAGGGTATTCACTGTATTCACTGTACCTTAACCAAATATCATTTTTCTGCGCTTCTGGTATTACCTTTAACACGCAGAAGGCCTGTTTCTGGTGTTATCCTTATGCACGCAGAAGGCTTGCTTCTGGTGCGACACCTCAAAACAAATCTTCTTAACGGAGTACATCCAAATAGAAGAAATCTATAAGCTATTCGTTAGCTCTTAAATATTCTGTATTTATTATCCTACGGGACCCTGTTTTTAGTAACTTTAGTGACTTAATCAAGTTTTGTAATAAAACTAGTTGTGGGCTAAAACCAAACTCGTGTATCTATTGACTCTGCCTAAGACGCATTATAAGATATCGTCGAGAAGATTACATGATGAGGGCGTCGTTTCCACACGTCTAAGTGATGGATCAATAATTAAGTGCCCAAAAGTGCACAAAGCCCAGAAAACCAGTACTAATGATACGAACGTGCAACATTGTATATATTCGTATCAAGTGATTATTGGACATTTTTTCCAAAAAGATAATGTCTTTATAAGGTACGATATATGACAAATAGAGTTAAGATAGGAAACTAGGTGGCAAAACTTTTAAATAACGATATTTTTTAAATGACAGTAAATACTAGGTCAGGCAAAGGATCTGGAAATTTTGAGTCACAATCTAGCGAGGGTAATAACGACAACGATAAAATGGCACCTAGACTATCTTTTAATTTACCTCATCTAACGAAATTCTATGGCCACATAAATGAGGACCCTGACAGATTCTTTATGTTCTTGAAGATTTGGCCTCTTTACAACAATGGGATAACGCGAAGAAGGTGGAATTACTACCAATGTACCTTCAAGATACTGCTCTGGATTTAGTCTTTCAACTCCAGTTAGAAAATTCATTGACAACCACTTACAATCAGTTAAAAGACAAGCTTATGGGCCTACGTAGACCTGAAATTCCATTATACAAGGCCGAAATGGAAATTAATATGAATCAACAGAAACAGGATGAACCGATAGATTCATATTTTCTACGGAAACTGAGGGCTATAATACATAATATAACGGAAGCTCCAGAAGAACAAAAGATGCATTTTTTGTCAATGGAATTTACTAATACATTTCTTAAAAATATTGCCTTAGAAAGTTACACATCGGTGCGAGATCTCCAGAAAGTCTTCATGTATTGGAAAAATCAACTGATTTTTTTTTTAAGAAAAAGGAATTTATGGAAAGATAACAAGCACTTTTGGCATTAGCTGATCAAAATCAACAAGCAAAATTCGGCTTTCCAAATGCCTATAACACAAGTTCCTTTCTATAGCAATCGTTGTAACCAATTACCTGTATATCAACAAAATAGTAATCAAAACCTTAATAATCAACCTTCAGTAAGCCAATTACAATTTATTCCAAAACCCAGCAATCAGCAACAAACTAATTTGCCAATACACAATCATATGTCAAACCAGCAGTGTTCCAGTACACAAACGTTACCACCTTGGTCTACCCAAGAACCTATAATAGTTTTCCGGAAAGGCGAAACCAAGCCCCCAGGACAAGTACCTATATACCAAACAAGAAGGTCTCAGTCCAACCAGACTTTACCCCAACCACCCATTCAGTCATTTTATAGTAACCAGCCTATGCAACAACGCCAAATTCCTGTAAAACACATTATTGATACCTCAGCCTATTAAACGAATCCTTACCAAAAAATGGAAAGTATTACAAAGAAACTGGATGAACTATCCTTAATGGTGATAAAGACTAATGCTAGTCAAAAGCAAGAATATAAAAAGAATGGAAACAAAAATACTATAAAAAGAATGGAGATAAAAAGGGAAAGCAGAACTACAAAAAATGAAAATAAGACCGGAAACGTACCTGGCACCGTTTCTGTCTGCGCAATCTGCTACAAAAGGGGACATTCAGCTCAAGATTGCTGACATAAAGATAAAAAAACTCAGCGTCGGGAAACGAGTAAGCCCGCCCCGGGAAGTCAAATAGGACCCGAGGGCTACAACGACTATTAAGATATCTGGAGATGACTCGAAGAAAAATAATACGCCCGCCCCTATAACTAAGAAGGAACAGAACATTCGACTGAAGAAAAAGAAGAAACAGCCTAGAGGACCTGCCCCTCAAGAGAAGGATGAAAAGATGCTGCTGCTGATTCAACAATTACTATTTTTTCCAGTCAAAATTTATCAACAAAAAGCAGAGAAACAGTGAAATATGAAACGGACGAGAATAAATCTTTGATCCAGATACATGTGAATGCAGAGAAATGTGAATCCAACAATAATAGATTCGGCGAGCACTATTTCTATTTGGTCTAAAAATCAAACACCGAAGAATAGTATTTTAATTCCTTTTACAACGAACGTGAATGGCATAGCTGGTAAATTAGTTCAAATGAACTACATTACTCTCATTAAATTTAAAATATTAAACACATTGTATTCACATTATTTCCGAATTATTTTGCAAAATGATTTAAATCCAATAATCTGTCAAGATCTGCTAAAACAACTCCAAGCAAAATTGGATTCACAGAAAAAAAAAACATTATTTCTTTCTATAAGAAAGTAAGGAAGCCTGAGATTCCATCCCCAGGAAATAACAATAATTATGTTCCACAGGCCTTCATTAACCAGATGAAAGAACAAACTTCTTCTGACGTATTTATTTCTAAGCATATTGCAATACCAGCAAAAATTACTTTCTTCTTCCTGTAAAAGTAACTTAGAGGAAAACAATATCAGCTTTTCTTTACATTCGACTACTGCAGTCATTACGTGATAAATATGGTCTTAGAGATTTATCATTAAAATACCTATAAATGACTGTACTATTCTTGTCATAAATCCAACTGCCTAAAGAATACATTTAAATGAGGGCACTCAAGTAACACACACAGAGAAGATATTAGAGGAAATTGCTTTCAAAATGGCGGACCTAAGAGAAGAGGACCCAGATTACATTTATAAATATCGTACAAAAGAAGAAATTGAACAAAGATTGAAGTTTACAGAGAAAGTCTTTGATATATCAGCTTTTGACATTAACCCAAATTTGGACACAAAAATAAAGGATCAAATTTCCAAACTTTTATATCAATACCGAGAGACATTTCATATTCTCCCAGTGATGTAGAATCATTTGAGGGTTATGTCCTTTCCAATCGCATAAAAAAGTCGGCAACTTTTCACCGTAGATTACCACCAGTGCCTTCAGCCCTTCGTGCCCAATTGGATAAACAGCTAGAAGAATTAATTAAAGCAAATATAATTCAGGAACAAGTGTATCGGTGAATATTCACCGATACAAGTGAATATTCTTCGCCAATGCTACTTGTTAGAAAAACTAACACTAACGAATTCAGAATAGTTCTGAATCTGATTTCTTGCAACTCTTACACCAGATATTTATCTATTCGTTTCCAATCAGCGGAGGATGTTTTAAATAGTCTTCGTGGGAAATCCCTAATATCCACTCTGGCCATTTCTGCAAGCTACCATAAGATAAAATTTCATCCTAGTAGCTGGAAATACTGGTATGAGTTTTGAGGTACAACACATTAGAAGAACATATCAATTCAAAAATACTACCTCGAGCTAAGTACTCTCCATAGTCACGAAATGCTACTACAAGGTTTACCAAACTCTATAACATCATTTGCAGACGATTTTGTCCTCAGTTATTTCACTACAAAGCAACACAGAATCACTCGAGAGAATTCTTAAAATATTAAGAAGACATAATTTCCGTGGCATTGGCGCACACAAATGTAATTTTTTTCCTGTACTTCAGGTTTTCTAATTCAAAGTATCGGGAAGGAATATTTCTATATCTCCAAAGATAGCCAAGAAAATTTAAAATTTCGATAGACTTCCAAGAAAAAGGCAGCTTAAATCTTTTATTGGAATTTGCTCATTTATTCGCCAGCAGGTAAACCGGTTTACCGAAAAAATCGAACCGTTTCAAGAAATGTTATCCAAAGGAAGCAAATTTTCCTGGAACGAGGAATTAGAAAAAAATATTAATCCAGCTAACTGATATTCTGAATGCACCTGCCCTGAGTCTTGATGAAAATCTCGAAATTAGTCTATGCAGACGCCAGTAATATTCAACTTGGCGGGATTTTAACGACATATGACCTGAAAGCATATAAAGAAAAAGTAGTCTCAAACTGCTCAAGACGACTTTCTAAATCAGAGCACTTGGCCCAAGGAATTATTTGCAATCCTATACGTTTTACGCAAATTTAAGTACAAACTTATGGCTCGTCGATTTATTTTATACACCGGCAGCCGCTGTTTACTGACTCTTCGGATAGACAAGGATAATTCACGCGAATAAGACTTTTCGTAGCAGATTTTCGCTTCCAAATACGTCACCGCAAATACAGCCAACAACCTGCCGACATATTCTCGAGGCTAGAACAACGAACAGACATAGAAAAAGACAAAGATAATGAAAAAGAAATAAAGAAACAAAAAAACGTTTCGAACCGAACAAAAACAAGTGATTTCGTTCAAACTTCAGAACAAAGCTTGGCATACCGATCTAATTTATTAGATGTTAGTTTATGTGTACAAAATCATTTTTCATCTGATGCATTAATTAGAGAACAATGGAAGGACCCCTTTTTCTATTAGATAATAGATACACTCAACGGTGTTGAGCCTGTAAAACCTAATGCAATCAGAGCTACAAAATTGTATTGCCTTAAGGATAATATTTTATATCGTATCCAGAAAACCCCTCGCCATGGACAAATATATCTCTTGTGTATACCACAAACAATGACGAAACAGCTCTTTGCAGGTTTACATGCCCATTCAATATCTGGACGTATGGGGTTTGGTGAAGTTTACAAACTCTGTTTACAAATTTTCCCCCTAAAATTAACGCATACATCGCATATCAAATTAATATTTGTCATCTTTGTCAAACGCTTAAGAAACAACCTCGTAAGCGACAATCCGAGTTACTCCACCGTCCTATTGGTAAATAAGTGATGACCTCGCGTTCGATATCTTTGGACCCGTACCCTGTGGAAACACAAAGCTCTATATGCATGTGGAAATGGAGAGCGCTAGTCGTTACATGATAGCAAGAGTAGTGGAGAACATATATACACAAACTATAACCAAATTTCTAGATGACGACTTATTATTATTCTTTAGACCTCCGAAATCACTCTTATTTTATTTGCACCCAGTGAATACCAGCATGACAGTCAAAGAACTAGCAAAGAGGTATCAGATTGAATTAAAATATAACTCGGCATATGCACACGCAAGAGTGGGGCTTGTGGAGGTCGGTATGGAATCTCTGCAAAATATTCTGAAATTTTATTCCCAAGAAGACATTAACATTTGGCCATCAAAAGTGACAAAACCAGTGTATGCTTATAACACATTTCCACAAACAAATTTAAAGGAGACACCACACTTTCTTTTCTTCGGTTATCACCCGAGGTTAGTAGCAGATTGTACATTAAATGTTAGTTCTCTTACCCAAGTTCCAAGAGAGGAAGTACCCAAAATACGTACCGAAGCAGCAGAAAATGTTTATAAGCATTTTCTACAACAGAAGAAGTATTATGACAAAACCCATTCACAGACTGAATTTCCTATTGGAGCACAAGTCAGAGTTTACTTCCCTGATAGACAGAAGGGAGTACCAGATTGCTGGGCGTCTTAATACGTGACTAAATGCAGAATACTTCGAAAACTGAATAATAATTTATATCTCATAATGTTTCCTCCAGGTTACAGAAAAACTGAGCAAGAGATATCCGTTGACCGGATCCAGTTATATCATGCTGCAGACCAACAATAAGTTATATTTAAAGCAAAAACATATAACTTATTTTATTTTTCACATCTTAAAAGGAGAGAGAGAAAAGAGGAGAAAACAGGAGTTAAACCCATCTCTCGTCAGTATACAACTAAAAGCATATTCCTGAATGGGGACCATCAACTTTTCATTTTCGACACTACATGGCAGTGAGCACAAGGACACAACTTAGGAGTTGGATTAGCGCTAACAAGCGGCATTCAACAGTACTGCTTGTAATTCATATTGCGGTTACATACTATTATATATAAAAAGAAAGAAAGAAAAAAGAAAATAAAATAAAAAAGGACAGCGTTAAATAATTAGTAATATAATATTGCGTACGTACTTTTAATACACTAAAAAGATACCGTACGCTACTCGTTCTCTAGTTTTTATCAAATCGTATTGTGGCTTGGTCTTTATTCGTTAAAGTAATTTAATATTCTTCACACAAAACACTTAATTGTGTAAAAGGTTGTTCTTCCTCTGCCCTACAGCCCACCAGAAATTTTAGTCCAGCCACCACTTTCTTTCGGCAGAATGTATCCACTTTTCGCTCTTTTAAAAAGTTAGTAACACGACCTAAGTACGTCTTATCCACTTTGGTAGCATGCTGATACTAAATCTAAGGGTTGAAAATAATCAAGCAAATAAAAAGTATAAATCAACATTTTTTTCTTCTACTGCAGAACGGACAGTGAACTACCAGACCGATGACCAAGTTGGATGGGTCAGCATTTATACTCCTACTATGGTATCAACTTGTACAAAATGGGAAAACGGATGTAGTCATCCAACAATACGGACTCTCATTAAGCAAAATAGAAGCTTTAATCAATTATGAGGACACTAAATTTGTGCCATTCCGTCTTCATATCGACTTCTCAGCGGCCCATTTACAAAACGATACCTGCACTGGATACGAAAAACTGATAGTAATTAAGCATCAAAGAGAGAGGCAATTACCCAACGAGGTATTCAAAATGATACCCTGCGATTTTAAAACAGGTTGCAATAGACAGCAAAAGAGAATGTTATTTTCTATTCTATCTGGCATCGCAAACTTCGCTCTGGGAGGGTACAATTTATACGAAACCCATAAATTAAAAATGTTGTTAACCAGCTCCAAAAACAAAATGAATACTTAAACAATCAGATACAAAATATAAAACAAAGTCAGTATCAACTAACGCATACAGCTGCAAACATAACAGTTTCAGTCGAAAAAGTTATTTCACAAGTACACAGTGAAATCTTGCAATTGTTATGTATCACAGCGACCAATGAACGATTTTTAACTACACTTTAAAACTTCCAAATATTAGAAAAACATTTCGACAACATTTTTCAGAGATTACTACAAAATACCGTAAATGACGTCTTAATTAAACCTTCTTTGGCAAAAGAAATAATAGAAAATAACCCTCACCTAAGAAATTCGTTAGTTTCTGAAGACAGGTATTTTTTACCAAAGCTTTAAAAGCTTCCTAGTGGCATTTGATCCTACACTAGCTAATCTAGATATGATAACTGAAGTACCTAATATCAAGCGCTCAAATTATCACATGTTATATAAAGTTTTCAATAACGGATTCTTGTCTAAAACTACACATCTTAAAATTTTAGTTCCGGATTTTGTCATCAAAACGTATACAGGTGGACAGATCATTATGTCGGAGACACGCTTTGCAAGATTCAAGACCAAGCAAAGACTAAAAAAATGGACTGTATATATGATATGCTTCTTCGTAACTTAACTAAGAATTGTCAGAATAAGCGTCAACTATCAACTCAAGAGGATTTTTCTCATATACTTCAGCTGGTTTAAACCTTGCGACTCGAAAGCAAGTCCAAATTCTAAAAGAACATAATCAAATACTCGTAAGAATACCGCAAGATTCTTCAAATAATTATTTTACATACCAAAAATTTGAAATGATGAAAACCGACAACTTGAATTTACGAACCAGGCATACGATTGAACTAAACACTCAATATTTAGATGTTCCTAAGACTTTCTCATTAAATTTTACAATGACCTTTTAAAATCTACAACAATCGTTAAGTAATTTACAAATATTAATCATTCATGAGAAAAAACAGTTACCCATCAAGTTTTCTGATTTTCATTTACATCCATCATTATCTTGAGCCACGATTATACTAGTCTTGATTATTCTTGCATTATTTGTCATAATTACAATTATCTTGTGTATTACATATTTTCACTTAAAGAAAGCCCAAAACCTAAAGTAAAGAATTATTTTTTCCACAATGCCTGTCCTTATCACAGCAATTATTATTGCCACAATAGCCATTCTAGTAACAATTTTATTTGTTTATCTGCTAGTATAATTTATCGAACTCACACCTTAAACAGTGAAATGACCATGAACGATACTCAATCGCTTGACACGGCAATAAACAATAATAATAAAACCAACACCTACACGTTTGACATTGAACACATATTCTCATCTATAGTATACGAGGAAACTACTCTGAATACTGCTCAGTCAGCAATCAGTGACTTCGTATGCAAATACTAAAAAGTCATAACAAACGCTAATTCGAATCACTGACTCGAGAATCGTGACGTCGCTCAAGACCGAATCTACCTGATCAGTGACATACACGCTATTAGCATCTAAGTAAATTCCAAGTGCAAGCCTAGGTATATAAAAATGTTCTACAAAGTTATTTTAAGTGTCTAACTTCGTGAATTAAATACTTTAAGTGCTACAGTGCTAAATATCGGCGATTCAGAAAATAGTTCACCAAAACAAGTTATGCTTCGCTATTTTCCTGAGAGACGGGAAATGCAATGTTCCTTGTAATACTCACACGTGCATATTAGAAGTGTAAATAATAGTAATTCTCGTAGCAAATAAGAATGTGTAATGTAATGACAACAAACAGCAAGCGACACATTTAGCAGACGACAACAACTCTACATCGATACAACAGATGGAGTTTATATCGACCTGAAGACGGAATTGCCGTCGCCGAAGGATGGATTTGGAGTACCTCTTACAAATGGAACCTATAAAACTCCGCAGCTCAGTCTACAAGGCATCACTCGACTCCTGGGTGGTCATCTCTCCTACGTGTTCGCAGAAGGCTTGCTTCTGGAACATCCCTGGTACGCAAGAGGGTTGCTCCTGGTGCCATCCTCGCATACGCAAGAGGCCTGCTCATGGTATTCACTGTACCTTAACCAAATATAATTTTTCTACGCTTCTGGTACTACCTTTAACACACAGAAGGCCTGCTTCCGGTGTTATCCTTACGAACGTAGAAGGCTTGCTTCTGGTGTGACACCTCAAAACAAATCTTCTCAAAGGAGTACATCCAAAGAGAAGAAATCTATAAGCTATTCGTTAGCTCTTAAATATTCTGTATTTATTATCCTACGGGATAATATCCTGTTTTTAGTAACTTTAATGACTTAATCAAGTTTTGTAACAAAACTGGTTGTGGGCTAAAACCAAACTCGTGTATCTATTGACTCTACCTAAGACGCATTATAAAATATCGTCGAGAACATTACGATGTTCTACCTATGAAGTGTGTCTTCTACAGTTACTTATGAAAGTAAATGGAGGTTGGATGTATAAGAAAGAGAAGCGATTTCTTCTATGATAATTGTTTCACCACGCCTAATAGTTAGACAACTAACATGACAGTACAAATATGCGTCAAAACATGGAATGCCAGGATATTCCTCCATTTGGAGGAAGAAAGAATTGATTCGTTCAGCATCATTTAGAGAACCACGAGATATATACGCAGAAATCCCATTCTTGTCTTTTTCAAACACCCCCAACACACACAGAGACAGAGAAAGAGAGAGAGAGAAGGCATGAGAGAAGACGGGAAAAGGGCGAAAAAAAGACAGGAGAAAACAAGAAAAGAGGGAAATAAAAATGGCGCAAGACATGGAAATAAATGAAATTTTAACGCTTATGAATACACAGTTCGCGACTCTCTCTCCCTGCCCCCCTCTCTCTCTCTGTCTTGTTTTTGTCTCCCTTTATGGGATAAATTTCTTTCAGTACCCATCGCGAACATCATTTACATCGCTTAATCATTTGAAGAAAATAATTCTAAATCCAGGCGTGGAATTGAACCCACGGCCTTGAGAATGATAGTTTGACAAGCAGACCACTTATCTACACAGACAATAATAGACAATATTAAATCAACCATTAAACTCGGTACTCTCAGCCGTTTATTTATATACATCCTAGCTTTCAATACTCCTAGACTCCACGTTCCCGTGGTAATTAATTTACGATAATGTACGGAAAATGCAAAAAAGCCATTATTAATAATAAATATGAACATTTAAAAATATATTTTGTAAAATAAAAGAAGAAAAAATCCAACCCCCCCCCGCCGGGAATCAAACCAGGATTTTTTATTACGTAAGTCAATATGTTAGCAATGCACTACGCTGGTAGTTTTCAATAGGTGATCTCGCCGTTGTATTTACAGTCAGTCCATGACATCTAGTCAACACTGGGATTTACGTTAAGATAATTGTAGTTTTAAAACTTTAAAAACTGAAGTGATAAAAGAATCTAGCGTCCCGGTCGCGAATTTTTTCATAATCAATCTTGCCATTTCTACGGGGCTCCAAATGGAAATCACTGTAAACAAGTTGGAATGCAATTTAAACAGCATGCCTGGCGCTAACCGAGGCTGCGCCCTACGCGGATAACAAAGTCAAGCTCGCTTCGAACTTCATTGTAAACCTCATTTTCGCTTGCTGTCCATCCTGCCTTGGTGGGTTTATATATATATATATCCTACTTTTAGTACTAAACTTCACGTTCCCATCTTCACTTTTTTCAGTAATTTTGGATAATGTAGGCAAAATGAAAGAAAGCAATTAATAATAAAGGGCCTAGCAGGGTAACATGGTGAAAAGTGTCTTGGACGGAATCGTGATTTAAAAATACTACAATATTCAGCATAAAAAATGATGGATCTTCACCAAATTTAAGCTCAAAGATGCTAAGCTAAACTTAAAATAAATTAAAGTGTGTTTTTGGTAGTTTAGCGATATCTCGGTCGGATTTGCACCAACAACGACCTTTTTTTAAAATTGATCATTTTTTCAAGCTCTAGAAGATGGTAATTGTTTTATTTATTTTGGCGCCAAATTCAAATTTTGAGAGAGGTTAGAAAATTGTTAAATTGAATTAAAAAGACAAAATCAACAATTGGCTGGAAAAAATGTATGTTATGTATTTTTTGTGGTTGTATAACCATGAATTTTTCAGATATTTTAAAGTGGTAGAACATAACCAAAAAATAAGACACATGACCGGGCTTCTTACGTAAAGCATGCACTGTAAATACAAGTTCGAAAGGGTTGTTTGCCAGGTCGCCTTCGTGGCTAACTGGTCAAGACGTCGGCTTCTTGTGCGAAAGGTCCTGGGTTCCGCCTGGAACAACACTTTTTCTTTTTCATTTCAAAATATATTTTATATGTTCATATTTATTATTTAATGATCGCTTGGATGTATATAAGTAACTGATTGCTACTGAAAGCTAGGATGTATTTTTATGCACACCCAGATCGTTTGGGTCGCGCTCCAATATACAGTCATTTTATAAATTCTTCAATCTGCGCGCCCCATGATTTTCTTATTAATCATGCATGAACATTCTTTTTACTTTTTAGTACGAATTGTTTAAGAAAAGGATGTCTTTAAAAACTTTTTTTTCTTACCACTGTCTCGACCGCTCAAATGAACAACACCGAGATTGGGATAAGATAAATATAAAATAAATGTTATGTGTACAAAATAACAGGTGGAAGAGAATGTCAGCTGCACTTTTACGTATGCCCACGGCTAACCGGAGGCAGCGTTCCCCCCGCGGCGCCGCCGTCCAGTTGCCTTCGGACGCACCGTGCCGCCCTTGCACATCTCGCTCAGTGTGCATCCAGACACATAATAGCTTGCAGTAGCAATCAGATATTTATATACATCCTAGCAATTGGTAAATAATAAATATGAACATATAAAATATATTTTGAAAAACAAAACAAGAAAAATACATCTCGAACCCGGGACCTTTCACTGAAGAAGCCGACGTCTTGACCAGTCGGCCACGAAGGTGACCTGGCAAACAACCTTTTCGAACTTGTATTAAAGTGCATGTGATACGCAAGAAGCTCGGCCATGTGTCTTATTGTTTGGTAATGTTTTACCACTTTAAAATATCTAAAAAAATTATGGTTATACATACAACCACTAAAAATACATAACATATATTTTTTCGAGCCAACTGTAGTCTTAGTTTTTTTTAAATTCAGTTTAGAAATTTTTTAACCTCTCTCAAAATTTGAATTTGACAACATAACGAAACAATTAGCATCTTGTAGAGCTTGAAAAATGATCAATTTGAAGAAAGAAGGTCATCGTTGGTGCAAATCCAACCAGATATGGCTAAACTACCAAAAAATATACTTTAATTTATTTTGAGGTTAGGTTAGCATCTTTTGAGCTGAAATTTAGTGGAGAGCCATCATTTTTGATGCTGAATATGGTAGTATTTTTTAAAATCACGATTCCTTTCACCACCGTGCCCTACTAGGCCCTTTGAACTTGGAACAATATTTTTTAAGAATAGAAGAAGACAAAATCTTCACTTTTTTCACTAATTTTAGATAATATAAAAAATGCAAGAAAAATTCAAGAAACCAATTTTCAATAAAAAAATTTGAACATATCGTGACACATTTTGACAAAATGAATACTGGCACACAGGAATAATCTTTGGAAGGGATTTACAAAAGTTGTGGTAACTGAAAAATGTAACGCAAATTCTACGCCTCCCCTAAGTTTGTAAAGTACAGTATACTCAAATTCACAGAAGTCAGATACGACAAACGTACGGAAACCCATTGTGCGAATTAACAGGGAGATAAGGGGAAATTTCCCCTGGGAGTCTGCATTTGGGAACACGTATATTTTCATTTAGGGGGCCCGCCTTACCACCCCTGTCTCTTTGCATGCTTTGCACAAGTTAAGTCGTGCACTTTCTGGGTCGTGCAGCACGTACGTCTTAGTACTTATCAGCTTGAGGCAGGCTTGTCCCTAGAGATTGTTGGATTGCCGGAGTTCCGGCATTCCAAGGATCTCCTGCGTTCCACCTGTTCAAGACAGTTGGTGTTGCGGGACGGACTTTTGACCAGGCGTCGAGAATGTTCTCCTGGTATATGTTCCTAGTTGTTAGAACATTTGCATGGGGGATCCTTACCTACTATTATATGCTTTATTTTATAGAAAAAACACATACAATACACATATGACGACACAGGGCAAATACAGGACAACACAACACATAGCTTGAGCAGGACTTTTTCTTCTTTTTAGCATCTCCCTGTAACGAGATTAAGAAAGGCTAATTGCTGCTTCCTTGGAGTTGGGTTCTTCTTTCTGGATTACAGTTGTTGTCCCGTCACAAGGATGGCCTTCCAGTCTTCTCCTTGCTCGATCTCTTCTTGTTGTGTTCCTCTAGGTAAGAAGAGAAGCTGATCTTCTTCATTGTTAGTCCTGCATCACTCACTGGTTCTGCAACACTTTTTCCTCTTCTCTTCATTCGTTAGTAGTCACTATACCACACTCATCCATCACTCATTCACTCATGGGTAGTATATATTATTCAACCGTTGGTTGCGGTTTCCGCAGCCTTCAGTCAGTTTATCGACTTATATTTATTTCCACTAAGTAATAATAACAACACTCATCCCGGTTGCCTCCACCACTCACGCGCACTTTCACACTGTGTATGAGTGTCTCTCACCGGTATTCCGGCAATGCACTCCGTATTGCTGGAGTTCCAGCAACATCACACTAACACTAACTTATGGTTAGTCTTGTTTATATCGATTTTCGCTGTTTTGTTCTTAATTTGTACCTTTATATTAGATAGACGTTGTATCAAAATTTCTGCACTTTTACTATGGTACTTATTTGTTTTTGTTCGTTTATTTGTTTGTACACGTGGATGCCACGGTTGTCGCGGGAGACACGCTCGCGCGCGCAGACATTACGCTGTTGACTCCAGTAATGACTCTGTACACTTTCATACTGTTGGGATCTTACTACATTGCGCCGCGCCCCGAGGCGCGCCTCCCGGCCAAGAACCTTCTCTTGTAGAATGATTAAACTTTATTCGCCGTCTCCCGGAGGACCGCCACCAGTTCTGGAGTTCTCAGTACCTCTGTGACGGATCTCTCCCCCAGGAGGGCTCTTTGTTCTCTGACTAGCTCTTCTGTCTCCCGGCATCTAAGGACAACGTGATGTGGGAACGCAACCACTCCACAGGCGCGGCACATATTGTCCTCAACTAAGTTTAGGTCTTTCAGTCTCTGTCTATAAGGGCCATGACCGGTGACGAAATGGAGCAACCCTCTTTCTATCTCCACATGCATCTCTGTCCTCTCAACTACGTCCGGGAAAATGCTGAAAAGTGTTCTTGCCTTCGATGATTCCTCCCAGAATGTTTGCCACGCACTGGTCAGTATTTCTTGGATTTCTCTTCTACTTCCTGCTGTTTGGTGAAGAATGTCTATGATCTTCTCTTCGTTTCCTTTCTTGAGCCAGTACGCGGCTCCCATTCTTTTAACTTGAAGGTGCATGGGCATGGTCGCGGTCAACACCTGGAGTGCCTCCACCGGAGTAGTTCTGTAGGCTCCAGTAAGACGGAGCAATATTTGTCGTTGAGATCTATTTATAATCTGCCGTTGTCTTACGTCGTCCATCCGGTGGTACCAGGCACTGGAGGCGTATCCGACTACAGACCGGATTATGACATCATGGTACATTTTTATTACTTTCAGGGGTATCCTGTAATCATTGGTTGCAATGTTAACTATTTTATGCGATATTTTGATGGCCTTGTTCTTTACTGCGGTTACGTGCATCCTAAAATGTAGCTTTTTTATCTAGAATGACGCCAAAATATTTAAATTCTTTTTGTCTTTTAATTGATTTTTCATTAATTTTTGTTAGTGGTCCCCTATTGAAATTTAAGTTGCCTTTAAACAAGACATACTTGGTCATTTCCGCCGATATTGTGAGTTTGTTGTTCTTGCACCATGATGTCATTCTTCCTATAATTTGGTTAGCTTTATCTTGTAGTTCGTTCCTGCTATTTCCTTTTATTACGACCGCCAGATCGTCCGCGTATCCCACAACCCTTTCCACCTGTTCCAATCCGTCCAGCAGTTCCAGACATGCCTGAAATATCATGTCCCATATCATTGGCCCGAGTACGGATCCCTGCGGGCATCCTTTTGTTGGTGTTTTCCTCATGACGCCATCAGCTGTATTTATCTGTATTGTTCTGTCCTGAAAGTAGTTTTTGACTGTTTTCCAAACAGCGGGATGGACCCCAATATTTTTCAACTCCGTTATCACTGATGGCCACCATACGTTATCGAAAGCACCTGTAATGTCAAAGAAGATTTCCATTACGTATTTGCAGTTCTCTTGTTTAAGTGTATTAATTGGTCCGCATATCTCATTCACTGCGTCCTCGGTCGACTTGCCTTGACGGAAACCATACTGTAATCGACAATGTTGGAGATTGTTTCTTCTGTCGTTGATTCTTCTATCATTTTCTCAAAGATCTTACTTATCACATTTAGCAGGCATATAGGCCTGTACGACTTCGGGCTCGTTTTCGGTTTGTCTTCTCCTTTTAACAGTATGATGAGATTCGCTTTTTTCCATACTTTTGGGAACCTTCCCTGACTCAGGCATTCATTATAAAACTTGGTTAAATATGGTGTCCAAAAATCTGATAAAGATTTGTATATTTCGTTCTTAATCCCGTCTGGTCCCGGTGCTTTGTTGGATTAGGGAACACGTATAATGCATAATATTCATTTTATCGTTATTTTCGTATGAACAACATATTGTCCCCCTGTTAAAACACCTTAATATGCACACTGTGCCAGCCTAAAAAAACACCGGGATGATACCATCAACTTAGGCCCTGGCCGCATTATTCCACTTCCGTGGCTCAGTGGTACCTCGCGCATGAATGTTTGTGTATGTGATTTTAACATAATTCTAAGAATGTCAGTCTATACAGGTTAAAAAGGTATATCAAATTGAACAAGTAAAACCTGCTTAGGGTAAACAGAGAGCCAAAAAAGTTCTAGAGCTTTGACTTAGCATTCGGAAAGTCCTGGGATCGATCCCAGCGGTCGACCATTCAAACTGAGGTTTCCCAAGATTTTCCTTCAGCGATATCAGGCAAACGCTGTGATGGTGCCTATAAAATAGGCCCTTGCCGTCTACCTTCCAACACAATTTCCCAACCCTATCCCTGCTTGTTCCTCAGATGCATAAAGGCCTTAAAATATTTTTTTAACAATCCTTCCAGGATCCGTTTAGCCCGCTTAAACGACATAAATCAATTCACATATGCTCACAAATCATATGCTATAGATGTGAATATACGAATATAATATATTGGGTGACTGGAACAGTACGGTACCTGCCGTTCCTCCTTCATTGTCAATTCACAGTGGTAGAGCATTGGCGTAGCATTAAGGAGGTCGTGGGTTCGATCCCAGCTGCCGACCATCCTGACTGATGATTTTCCAGGGTATTTCCTCAGTCACACCAGGAAATATCAGCATTTCACCTTCAACATCGGCCTTGGACAACACCTTCCCGAATCATTTCCCCTTCTTTATTCCGGCCTTAGCCTTAGATGCCTAAAGGCCATAAATAAAATTCAAATTCATTGTCAATTCAAAGTGCGTAATGTTAATTACAGGACATACAGATTGAATCCAATTTGAATATATCGTGGCAGAAGAAACTTACAAATAGAAGCAGAAATGTAATTTAAAAAATATTATTTGAAAAATAATTTGAAATAAAATTTAAAGAATAGAAAATTGTGTTATCCAGGGTTTTAACTGGTGAACTCATTTTTCTTTTAAACAAATGATTCATCAGGGTTTGAACTCGAGACCCCAAGCACCAGAGCCCAGGGTTTGAAGTACTTGGCTTGATTAGACACACGGAATTACATAAACAATATAACTTTTAACGAACCAGCTATCTGGTTTCTGATTCGCTCCTGACAACCAATCCCATACCGCCTTCACGAACTTAATTTTTAATTAACAACAGTCACTCATTTCCGTCCACGCCGTGTTCCTACTACATCTATGAATACCCCAACGTAGATTGATGTAGTACGAACAGAGGGGGGACGGGAATCAGTGACTGTTGTTAATTAACTGTTTAGTTTGTGTAGACGATATGGGATTGGGTGCCAGGAGCGAATCAGAAACCAGATAACTGTCTTGTTAGAACATGTATTGTTTATATAATTCCGTGTGTCTGATCAAGCCAAGTAGTTAGTTATTTGATGAAACTGTTAGACGTTTTTAGTTTATTAATTAAAACGTATTGATTTGCTCACCTTTTATTTTTTATCTTAAGTATATATAGAAGCAAAACTTGACATGGAAAATATCGGAGATCTGGAGAACCGTAGTAGTTTTCCATGAATACTGTGTTGTCATCATGAGAATAAAGAAGTATATCTGGTTTGTAGTTACCGCGCTAGCCTTTCGTGCCTGGGGTCGCGAGTTCAAACCCTGAAGACTCCATTTAAAAAAAAAAATATTTTGTTCATGAGATAACACTTGGTAAACACAATTTTCTATTCTTTAAATTTTATTTCAAATAACATTTCTGCTTCTATTTATGACTTTCTTCTACCACGATACATTAAAATTTGATTTATCTATTTGTCATGTAGTTAACATTACGCGGAAGGGCGTAAGCCATAGTGCTGTTACCCATCACACAATTCATTTTATCTTATCTTATTAACATTACGCACTTTGAATTGACAATGAATTTGAACTTCATATATGATTTTTAGGTATCTAAGGCTCAGGCCGGGATAGGAAAGGGGAAAGGATTTGGGGAGGTCTCGGTCAGGGCCTATGTTGAAGGTGCCATGTCAGCATTTGCCTGGTGTGACTGAGGAAAGCCTTGGAAAAACCTCAGTCAGGATGTTCGACCTCTGGGATTGAACCCACGACCTCCCGAATGGTATGCCAACGCTGAGCTACGGCGGCTCGGTCAATGCGAAACAGATTCCACATTAGAAAAAAATACGTCAGTACTCGTAATCTTTTACGAATAAGTTAATTTGAATTTGAAACACAAAATGCTGAAAAGGCAATAATAATAATAATAATAATAATAATAATAATAATAATAATAATAATAATAATAATAATAATAATAATAATAATAATCTATAAATATAAACAGGCGTCGTGAGTCGTGACTGACTGACATATCTACGCCCAGGCTAAATGGTTCAAGCTAGAAACTTGAAATTTATGGATAATCAATCTAGCTTTAACTAACCTATTTCACTGATGTTCGGTAAGAAGGAAAACAAGGGCATATTTCGAAAGTAGAAATGAAGAGAAAAGGTAATTTATTATTTTTAAAAAGGAAAAAAATGTGGCCTAAGGTGGGATCGAACCCGACACCCTTAGAATAGCTGGTCAGTGGTTTATCCACTAGACCATGCAGCCCAATACTTGAAGATGCCTTCCGATTCGAGTGAAGCTGCGCGCAACAGCTAGTAATAATAATAAGTTTCTGATCCTACCTCGTACACAGGCACCTTTGTTTTTAACAAATATAAAGCACGTTTCTTTATTTCATCTTTTACAGCAAACACAATACATTTATAGCCATCATTCAATGGAAGACTATTCCTAAATTCTCTAATTTTCGACATTTAATTTCTTAATTGTGAATTAGAAAATAGAAAATGGATACAAAAACAAAATCAGCGCTACTCCAGCTGAGCTGGGATATGGGTCGAATAGGTTCTCCTTTCGATATTCTAGACCTGCCGGTAGAATTCTTTCGCAACGAAATGTCGATACTTTAGTTACATAATTTTCAGATTAAAGCGGTCCTAAAATGGCCGAACCCCAATCTTTTCCCGACCACCAGGCAGTGGGTGGGAACTCGCTTATTTCCCGACCATCGAGAATAGACCTTTCCTGACCGCTCTTTTATTGACCTTTACTGACCTAAGGCAATGGACTTGGCCCATCTTTTCCCACCATCAAGTGCTCGGTATTGGTCGGGGTTTCGCCTCTATGCCGACAAGTCATAGAGAGACGGCGGCCCGGAAATGGCCAAACGAACAAACGCCACTTGTGGCTGCACGCCGACCATCCCCCATCTACTTTCCGACTACTAGTCTGGGTTCTGCCTATCCCGGACGCCGGGCGACCAAAATCCCCGATCATTTGCCGTCTTGGTCGGCATTTGACATCCTCGGTCGGTTCTGGAAGAATACGCCCAGGACCTAAGTTGATGGTAT
Organism: Lepisma saccharinum; assembly: GCA_022664845.1. Lineage (NCBI taxonomy): Eukaryota > Metazoa > Arthropoda > Insecta > Zygentoma > Lepismatidae > Lepisma > Lepisma saccharinum. Next base: position 132,028 of record JAGDQP010001059.1, read on the forward strand.
CATCCCGGTGTTTGTTGAGGACAAAACTGGAAAAACTCTTTAAGGTTGCCACAGTGTGCGGTATTTTTACAGGGAGGATTATATGTTGTTGATATTAAAATAACGTAATAAAATGAATATTATGAATTGTACGTGTTTCCACATGCAGACTCCCAGGGGAAATTTCCCCCTCCCATCCCCCTGTTAATTCGTACAATGGGTTTCGTACGTTTGGCGTATCTGACTTATGCGAATTCGAGTATATTTTACAAATGTAGAGGAGTCATAGAATTTGCGTTAAATTTTTCACTTACCACAGCTTTTGTAAATCCCTTCCAAGGATCATTCCTGTGGTCCCGTATCAATTTTGTCAACGTGTGTCTCGATGTGTTCACATGTATTATTAATAATTGTTTACTTGCATTTTTAGCCATGAGTTAGCGAAGGTTAGGTAAGGTCATGTTCGCAAGAACAGATAGAAATTTATTTTGAAAGAACAAAACGAAAGTCTAAAGATACATAACAGAACCTGATCTTACCTAACCTACCTTAACCCATGGTCACTAATCTAGGATAATCTACGAAAAATGCAATTAAGAATTTATTAATAATAAATATTAAGAGATAGAAATATATTTTGAAAGAAAAAAATACTTGCACCCGCCGATATTTTATTGGAGATTTTGAAGTTTTATTTACACTACACATGTGTTACGTAACAATGCTACGAACTGTCATTCGCGCGTGCAGTGCTGTAGTGCCCGAATTTTCAAAGGGTATATGCTAAGTTTATGAATCTTTAAACAGGGATCATGTTTCCATTAAATATAGGGAAGTAATAAGTTAATTTCTACAAAAACAAGAAAGAACGCAAAATACTTTAATTATCTTCTAGTGAGACAATAACAACGAAATTATGTGCATAATTTGTTGCATTGAGGGAATGAGAAACAAGATTGTTGCGAATTTTGCGCAACTACAAAGCAATTATATCAGTTCAAATTCAGTTACAATTCGTTATGTCGAATTGTCGACTCTAAAGCCAAGGGGTACAAGTGACATTAACGAATAAAAACTTTCAAGGCAATCTTTGTATGATAAAATCTTTAATATTTTAAGTTCCAAGGTTTCTTTGCTTAAAATATGACAGTTTTGTGTAACATACATTTCGGGTTATACATAAAAGATTTTCTCTTACTTCTTTCTGTTCGTCATCTCATCACTCATTTGTATCCCTTGACTTCTAGAGTCAACACATAAATCTTACTTGTTCCACCCTTTATAAATCTATTCAGTATGGTATGCTGGGACTTACTCCATATATCGAAAAGTCAAACTTCTACCTTGGTTTGGAAAACATACGTCAAATCTCATATTACTCAAGACCTGCACACAAAATATCTGTTCAAATTGACTGTATACACTGTGCACATTTCTACAAAAGTATTATTGTGGTCAAAAGATAGCAATAATATACTGATCCACATCCTGTAGTTATATCCTTTTCCTCTTCTCCACATTTTTTCCCAATCAAGTGGACGAATATCTCATTTCAGTATTGACAGAAATTGTCATGACGTCACACTTAGCTACTTGTGGGGAAAAACACGATTTAATCGAGTGTGCAATAAACAAAACACCATACCTTGGTTACCTAAGCTCCACGTGCGCTTGGACACTAATTTTATT
>JAGDQP010001060.1:0-48161 GCA_022664845.1 Lepisma saccharinum
ATAATTACATTTGCTTGCTTGACTACGTAATAATTGAACATACTCACCAACAGGCTGTCCAATATGCTGGGACAACGTATGGAAATGGAACCTAGAAGTACGAAAATTTGTTAGTGGTTCAAAAATTGCACACAGTAATTCCTCTAACTGTTGTAGGTTTAATTCATCCAACTTCTGTGGTTTCGCTTGCAACAAGACTCTTTCAAATGTGTCTGAGTCCAACGATGCCAGCAACAGATTTGCAGCCTTACGTGCGTCTAGATCAGCTACGCGGCAATGGAATCTAAATCTCTCTAAATACATGGTGATTTTATCCTTTCTAGGATCTAGTACTGGAAAAGAGAAATTTGTAGCTGCCATTCTGAAATCAACCTATATACAAAATAAATTATGTTGACCAGCCTCGATCGCCACTTTATGTGCTAATATATTAATGTGCTTACTTATGATTTTATATTGTATATAGGTATAGACTGTGGGTTCATATATCTCGTAGCACACCTAAAGTTGTGGCCGGTGTAGTATTTAAAACGCATCCGTCCATTTCAAACTTACACAGCGCAAATGATCAGAGAACATCAAGAACTTCATCATATTATTGTCAATGTAATTTCAAATAGTACAATAATCAATATAATACATGCGATATCAACAATGTCAACATCACGTTGACATACCATTATATCTAACAAATCTTACGCATATCGATTACGATACCCAAAACTAGAATAATCTAAGGACAAGCACAATTTACATATTTAAAACGTAAAGTAGTAACCATAATCTTATGGCCAAAATGTGTTTACTATTTCCACATCTGTTAATAAAACCATCATTATTATTAGTTCTAAAAGTTCATAAAATCCCATATCACAATCATAAAGTGCAGCTTTCTTTCATTATATAGCTTGTAGAAGCTCCACTAAGACGGTAACCACTGTACCAAACATTACACACCCCAAGAGCTGCGTGACACGTGTTGCAGTTTTCTGTGTGAAAGTAGTACACGAAAATTGGCGCTTCATGTCAATGACTTGTTCGTAATTGTCCTGTTAACACCCACAAGCTTTATTTTGCCAAGAAACATAAATCCTCTTCTTTTTCTACAAGGACAGAAACTTTCCCACCATAGGAGATTTGGTGAGTAGGCAAAAGAATATATTAAAGAAAAACCGGGCGGGTTCTCTACATCGGAGGGTAATCTATCCAAGGGGCAGGATAATACTATAATAATCTTAGATTATATGACTACCTACAGTTTTTTCCCTTATTAATTATCGTCATACGGTATAATTGTATACATTTAATAACATTCTTTGACTGCAAATTCAGAGTAATCACAAATATATTAATGCAATTTTCTTTATGTAACTATTTGTTATTCAGCTAGACCATCACTTAGCTATCCATGAATAACTCAGAAATAGTAACTGTTAATAGGTTGAAATCGAATTATTAGCGTGAATTACTGTATACTGTACTGTGAAAAGAACAAAAACAACCCTTGTGATCTTTTTTTATACTTTTCGTTCGTTTTTCTCCTTTGTTAAGCGGAGGGACACAAAAGGACACTGGATGAATAGAAGATCGGCTTGAAGCATGGAAATGAATACAAGAGAGATGCTTGATGCACTGGAGATAGATGGTGAGGATAATTATGGAAGAAGGTATGGTAAAACGTAACATATAATGAATGCTATTTGTGTATTCAAAGGAGAAAAGTGAAAGTCATTCATGCTATCACACACACACATACAGTGAGAGTGAGTGAGAGAGACACGCATTGAAGAGAGTGGTGGTTGTTGATGGTCAATGTCTGACCAAGATCCGATGTTGTGAACGAGAATGTCTAGAAAACTAAAGCAAAGTTTGATGGATTGTTACATTAGATGGAATGGCTATACTCCTGAATGGAGAGAAGGTTTTGATGAGAAAATATGTAAATGACTGCTTTAGCCCTTTGAGATGAAAGACTGAGAAGAAATATAGTATAAAATGGCGTAGCGGAATCGCGCTGCAGATCGAATGATGACATCTGTTTGTGAAATTGAAGCAGGTTGGGAGACAGAGAGCCACCACGAAAGAAATATTGTAATAACATTGCGGTGAAGTCCATTCTGATGTGTGAGCCTGCGTGTTGCCGAGTACAAGCTTAGAATACGAAAACACCCATCTCCATACCCATGGTACCGAATTGGTCACTTACTGGATTGTCCGGTACACAGTATTTTATCCTCTTTTACTACAGACGTCTCTTGCGATTTAATGAACTAAGCGTACAGAACGCTTGGAAAGGCGGCATGTGATTTCATGTCCCTCGTGACTACAGATTCACATGAGCGTACCAGTTGTCTTCAGATCGATTCTCATCAAGGTCAACGATGTTATTCTTTATAAAAAGTACATGATATGTTTCTTTCTTGTTTTGTCAAGGCAATTTCAACCTTGCATCATGTAAAGTAGACTGCTTGCTTCAACCTTTTTTGGGATTGATTTTCTAAGCTTGCATCAAGTTCCCCTACTTGTCAAAGTAAACTTGATTCACTTGTGAGACAGGTGAAAATTGCTGATGTGGGCAATGAGTAACGTTATTTTTTTACATATGTATATACGATTAGTCACAATTTCTCCCCTCTCGGAACCTTTTTGTTTGTTCTACATATACTTTGCGCTGATCGTTTACATTAGATCGTATACACTAAGAAACTATTAGGTGTGAGAAATTTCTCAATGATAAGAGGACCATCATATTGAAAGACAAACGATGGGGTGAATTTTTTCCCTTAAGCTGACTTTCATCTTACACTTTATTAGTACCTTGTTGTTTACAGAGTACTGAACGGCAATTCTCTTTAAATTATATGACCTTTTACGTTTATCCCTAGCATGCTCCATATTACTAATAGATTTCGCACATATTTCAGGATCTTGATTATCTTACTTGACAACATCTACTTCCGATCTTATGTCAAGAGGATCATTTACGTTATATTTGTACTCTAGGTCAAAAGAGGCGCAGTTTGTTAGACTCTAAGTCGCGTTATTGAGCGAAAATTCAATTGAAGGTAAATACATGGACTACTTATTTTGAGTCTGATGACAATAAACCCTGAAACCCTCATTAAACTATGACACATACCTTTCGCTTAAATTGCTTTTCGCTTGAAAAGGCGAAATTTTAATGTCACGAACGTCTAGCTTAAATAGAAAGTCTCCGAACAGGCCTGAGGTAAAAATGGATGCGTTATCCCTAGAGATGACCGCTGGATCTCTTCTACACATCAACTTAAATAACTCATCTATTGTTACTTGGCTAGATAAACTTCTAATAGGCTCTAGATATGTTCTCCGGATAAACCCATCTACCACTGTCACACAATGGGAAAATCCCTGTGTGGATCGTGGTAATTTCTCAATCGTATTCACGTACCAAATACCATTAACCTGCTGTTCAAATTTAGACACTAAAAGCCCTTACCTTTTCTCATTTGAACGATTGGCCAACTGGCAGGTTGGACAACTGAAAACGTTATCACTGACGTCATATGCTATATTACTCCACGTGTATCTAGCCCCTATACACCTTAAGGTTATTAAATACCCTTGATGGTTTAGTAGATCAGAATCATGTTAAAATTCAAGTATGTTTCTAACTAACTCTCTAGGTAAACAAAATTTAAGAGGATTTACGTGCGCCCTAGTTTGTTTACATAATATTCCCTTAATCAAGAACAGCTAAATTTTCCTCAATAATCTCGATAATTTTCCGTAGTTCCTTATGTCTAATTTGATACTTCTGTATACAAATCATAGCCAATGGTAGACTCCACATATTAATTAAAACTAGATTCTCGCCATTATGTTCATTATCCGTTCTCGTACCTTCTAGATTAAACTTGAACAGATTATACATACGTGAGATGAAATCAACGCATACATTTCTATTACTTTTAATGTACCTTATTTCAAAATTAAATGCGACTAGCCTCTCTAGTAATGTTCCATGTCTCTTGAGACGTTTTGAACTCCTTAGAACTACGTAGTGTGACGTAGAGAGAGATTATCAAAGTTTAACTTAAACTTATTGAACCAGTATGTATTTGCTTTGTTCAAGATCTTCTTCCTTTAATCTGTGTGTAAAGTATCCCACTGGTCTAAAGACACCATTCTCGTCTTTTTGCCCCACAGAACCCGCTAAACTCCATTTAGATGAATCACTATAAACTATGAAGGGATTAGAGTAATCGGATAGTTTCAATATTGTATATGTACGGAAGAGATCCTTGATGTTCCTGAAGGCATCGGCGCAGGAACGATCCCATACAAAATTCCGATTGGGACTTCTTAAAGCGTTTAAAGGGGCGATAACATCTTGATATCCGGGTATGAACTTGGACACGAAACACAGCTTGCCAAGCAAGCGCAATAATGTCCTTCTAGTTTTGGGCGGAGGGATATCCATAATTGTCTGCAAACGATCTTCGTCAATTTCCATGTTTCCACCGTAGATGGAAAAGCCTAGATACTAAATCTTACTCTGCACCAATACAGATTTCTACAGGTTGAGGGTAATACCCCTCCCCCTCAAAATGTTTAACACTCGACGTATTTTATGTTTTTGTTCATCGAGATCTTTAGACACTAGGAGAATACCGTCAAAAATGAGTAACTCCTTCATTCCTCAAGTCATAGAACACGTCTAACATTACTTTGGATAATGCAAACGAATCAGCAGCTAATCGAAATGGACAGTAACAATGATGGAAAAGTCCTCGATGCTTTAAAAAGGCAGTGTATTTACGACATCTTTCACTAATCTGAATTTGAAGGTCAGTCTGATTTACGTTGAAACTAAGTATATATTACCTTCAGTGAGATATGATAACACATCTTCCATATTGGGAATTGGTTACACAGTGTGGACCAGACGCTTCTTGACTTCAATTAAATTTATCACAGCTCTGATCTCTTTTTTCTTAACGAGAAAACAGGGTGAATCTCAACTACTCCTTCTCTTCTCCACCCTACCATATTTAATCTAGTCATTGAGAATGAGATCGAATGCTTCCCGATCGGTTCTAGTCATTGGGAATTGTTTCAAACGCACCTTGTTGTAACTTGGAGATCTAATTCATAGTCTTTCAGTAAACCGGGACGGTTGGTAAATACACCATTATAGTCGTGTACTAACCTTTTGATATATTGGTTGAGACTGGGGTCAATCTCCAGTAATGGAAGAGCCACTGACCTTGGTACTGCTCCTTTCGTTGGTACTAGCTTGATGTAGATCGGTATCTGCAAACTGGGTTCCGGATTACTCCGATACAGAACCATCGCTGTCCTTCTCTTCTGGGGGATGATTCTCCTCAAAGTTCACCATTGCAGGTCCTGTAGTAACGTCCTTATATGTTAGTGTCAACCAGTTCGCCGCTCCACCGAACCTGAAATTAGTACTGGGAGTATTTCTGGAGTCGATAATGGCCACAAAATTTTTCAAATAAATGTCTAAATTATATTTGCCATTCCAAAGAGAAAGTTTTGGAGGGAGGTCCACTTTACACTTATTAGTTTCTGCGAAATCGATACCTATAAGTATATCAGGGCTGAGCTGATTTGCCATGTAGTACTTATGGTACAGTTTATTTTTTCCAAAATAAACTGGTAGAAATACACATTTCGTTAAAGTCACTTCAATCTTCTCAATTCTTTGTTCATTAAAATATCCATATTGATATTCCAACCGCATTTCTTTTTCAAGTTCAGATACTAATCGTTGGGACCAGATAGAAATGGAACTGCATGTAGCAATAGCTGCTTCACACTCTTTTTCAAAAGCTTGCACTGGCGTAAAAGCTTCTGTGGGATTTTTATTAATATCTTGTTTCTTGTTTTGAAAACACTTATTACAACTTGAATTTGGATCACTTGTATTCTGCTCATATTGGTTACTTGCCGAGAACTGATTCTGAGCATAATTTTTACTTTGGCCCCGAAAGAACGCTGGCTGAGGGATGACATTATGGTTATATACGGGACATTGTTGTTCCTGAGTGTGATTCCCTGTACACGTGTAACATTGTATTTTTCTTTGTTCTTCTACCAACACTTGTTTAGAGAGGCTATCGTATTTAACCTTGGCCTTTAATACAATTTCATATTTCATTAATGCTTCTCTAAATACCTCTAAGGAATTAGGAATAAGTATACTGAAACATTTCGTATCTTATCGAAGCATTCATTCCAGTTATTAATATAGCTTTAAAAACGATTCGTTTAACGATCCAAGCAACACTTTGTAACAATAAGCTATGTCATTCATATATTCTGTGACAGTTTCGTCTCGTCTCTGTATTCTACACACATATGAATTGTTAATATCCCTGATACTTAAAGAGGAGAGAAATTTACACAGTATTTGGCGAGAAATGGACAACCAATCAGATTCAATTCCGATCATATTATGACGTTCGGCATTTAATTCACCTGTACTTTTACCAATTACGGACATAAACAATGATTCTGGCGGAAACAAATTTAGCTTTAATATTTTATATACAGCAACTAGAAACTAAACAACTTCAAGTCATTGTTCCCACTACAAACGGGAACCTTGCACAAACATTTCAAAGATTGGCAGGTAGCATTGTCTAACATTTAGTTGAAGACACGAAAGACTTTAGTGAATGGCTCTTTCCTGTACCCGTTTGAACATTAGCAACCTGATTGACTGACCTACTACCAACTTTATTCTCCTTCCCTCCTGTGTGTTAAATGACCTTGGTTATTCTCACATTGTGGAAACTGTATACTAACTTGAGCTTATGTCGATTTACTTTGTTTACAATATCAGAAGCTACAGGAACACCACATGAACATACAGGCAGTGAACTGCCCACATCGGCTTGCACTGACTTGTGTGCTTTACGTAGAATTCATTGATAGGATTCATGTTCTATAAAATAATCAAGAACCTCATTACTAATGTTCAGGAATTATGACTGACTTTCGCTTATCCGTGCTTTAACCCCTGTTACACACGCATTGTTAACTTGAACATCAACATTTAAACCTTGTACTTTCCCTAGAACATTATCAGCTATAGAAGCAAGGAATTCCAAATTGTTGATATTACGAGCGCCTACTGGCCTTGAGGCAACAGTTCCTTCGTAAAGCCTGCTAAAACCAGATGGAGATCTCATAACCGGTTAATGACTTATTTCAGATGCTTGATTCATGTTACTAACAAACACACATAAATTATATAAAACTACGAAATACCACCAGTTTCCTGAAAGAACTGAACTTTCCAACAAATAAATTTTAGGGAAATATTTTTCCTTAAACGACTTAAGTAGACGAGAAATTCAACATAATAATTACAACCTCGTAGAAAACGTAGAAAACAATTACAACCTCGTTACTGCAGGGGGCCTCTGGACACCAGGACTGTCCTCGCTGGCTTAACTTGCCTCTTGGTCCTGGCAGGAGCAGAGCTGAGTCGGGTCACATGAGCAAAGACCTTCTAGTTGGTAAATCAGACTTATGACCATTACAATATCAAAACACATGAAGGACACTTAAATACATACATGTGTACAGTTTCACTTGTTCTCAGTACGTTACAAACCAAATTGTTACCTGTGTAATGTTCAGCTCATCATATATACAATGAGACCAATTGTTCTTTACTGGGTGGACACTGTTCATTTGTAGCATAGTTTATACACAGTACATATATTTTCTACTGAGTGCACACTGTAATTAGTGATACGTTTGTTATATGAAGCAACACATTTTGTTTCCTGCCGGTGGGAAGACAACATTTTTGTGCCCCTGTTTATATGTACTACCAAATTCCAACTGTATTATGTTTACAAGACGCTAAACTTTGTTTGTGATGGTTCACATGTAACAATCTATCACCAAACATTGTATTGGGGGAGGTACTACACTATGTAGTTTATATGAACTTGGTATCCTGTTTGTTATGCAACAGGTTATTGCACTATGTTCTATGCAATGCCGAACGATGTACTACTATTGTAACTGATTATCACAGTATGTATAGCACCTTGTAAATTATACTCCAAGCACTGTATTTGTCAATTATACAATAAAGATCTTTTTCAATCCAATCATTGTGTTTCATTTTTTTCCTGTTCCAAAGTCGAAAGTCAAGCTCCATGTTCATAGTCCTTTGTCCACAGCACATCGTAGATTGCCTGTACATGATCATCATTAGCAATCATCTCCGTATAAGTACGTATAAAGTGTCCTACGATAATGTCTTGCTCTTTTTGCATTTCAACAATAATATTGTAGAACGAATGATATGTATCGATAAACGCAAACGTCTCCAGAACTTAATCTCTTACATCATCCGCTGAAAGGTTGATACAAGCATGTCCATCATCATTTTCAAGAGGAATACGCGCATAACACTAAATGCAAGCGAGCGAAAAGGAGGGCTCCATTGATCAAAAGACTGCAGTATGCAATTTGCACTCACGTGTGCAACGGAACAGGCACAAGCCGTCATCATGCTCGAAACTGTGCATTGAAACTGTTCAATGCCTGTCGCCGAAGATTCATTATACCAATTACTAGCCAATCACCATGCTCCAATGCACTTTGATTGTGTCTTATTGTTATCCAATGACATTACGATAAAATAATCAATTGCGAACGTGTGGTGATCAGGATCTGTCATTATTTTCGCTTTGATAAAACATCACCGACGCTGTCAGCTTTTCCCGGTGAGTACGTCTGAAAGCAGCATCTGTTACTAATTTGCGTTGGATTGTATTAATTTTCCATGTCATCTAATTCGAGTTCTTCTAATACGCTTCAGTGGGTTTGGGTCATTGTCTGTCGCAAAATAAAAAAGCTAATCTGCAAAGGAAATGTAGGTTTACTCCAAGTAGGCCCATTCCTACTACTGGTGTGTAAATCTGTTTGGAAGGAAGAGAAACTATAATATTATACAAAATGGAAATATATTCCTGACAAGTCTGTCCAATAGTGAAAGTGTCGCACATATAAACCAGCTTGCACTCTGCTTCTTATCGTAAAACACATTCAAGGAAATAAAAAGGGCGTTGTCAAATCCTCTCGACAAAGAAAGAAAAAGTGACAAAAAATGGTTTAAGGCCGGCATTCAACGCTCATAAAGAAGGATAGTTCAGAGACGCCAAGTGTAGAAAGCTGACAAAACCAGTTTGCCGACAGCTTGTTGGGTGGAAAACAAACTAAAGATCGTGAAAGATCGCTTAAGCCAAATCTCTCATTCTCTCTCTCTCCGGATATATATATATATATATATATATATATATATATATCCGCTGTTCGTTTCCTTTATCGCACGCTATCAACCGCTTTCCCTCTTTGTCTGTCTTGCTTAGCTGCATTCCAAACCGCAGCTATTACAAAACCTCTCTGAATGCGATAGAATTGGGGGCAGGAAAATTCGTGCTTGTCTTGGAAAATTTGTAAAAACACACACACAGCAATTTCTGAGTCCTACAGAAAGAGTTGTGCGTGAATGACAGACAATGACATGATGTGCGCAGTACACTTAAAACAGTAAATATGTAGCATTCCAGAAAACAATCCAAAAACACGCATTAAAATGCTAGAGGAACACAATAAACTGTTTCACTCAATATCAGGTATACAATCATCATACAGGGTACTTACAAATAATGTATAACTACAAAAATGAAGACTAAAACGCAGAAGATATCACAAATGAGATTGTAACACGAATACCAATTGGTGCAATAACCCATGAATAAGCATGATAATGGGCAAATAGTAACAAAAGGGTAAGGGGATTAAAATAAGAGTAATGCTCACAAGATGTGACCAACAATAACAACAAAGGTATACCAAATTACCTACAATAGTAGGAAAATACATTCTACATAAACAAATATGTCAATAGTAAGGTCGTATCATATTTACCTCGGTTTCCATGATACAGGGAACTCGCACGGACATGTATTAATTACTACAGCCACCAATTAGCACTGGTCGATGCTTTTGTAGATCCTCAAAATACACAATTCCAGATTCAAAACAGTATAGTCTTCGTCTCTCCGAAAATGCAGTGTTTTCCACAAGGAAAGATATCGTTTTAATGTAATAATTTATTACTAACAACCACAGTTAGTGATAGGAACCGAAGGCTGCCCCCAATTTCAAACAAAAGATCGTGTGACGTAGGCTACTTAGGTGTTTATTATTATTATTATTATTACAGAGCATCCCTTAGTTATCCATATAATATCCAGCACTTTTCAGCAGCAACTGAGTCAAGTACCAAAAAATGTACCTTAGGTACATTTATCAATACCTGTATCTGTACCTAGGTACATTAACCAATATGTACCTATAACCTGCACCTAGGTACATTTTAAGGTCAGTACCAGTACCTGTACCTAAGATCAAAAACTAGTACCTAACGCAACACTGTGTGCTGTGATACATAAGTGTATAGATATTGGAAGAGAATATGGCATTTCTAAAATAAGGAAGAAGGTTCCCACAAGGGTGGAATAAAAAGTAGAACTTGATTGTTTTAACGAGGAAAGACAAGAGAGTATAAATCCTATACAATATTGTCTAATCGAATCTTCATACTAAACAGATTAGACCCCTACACAAATAGGTATTATTCATGTACCGCTTACGCATTTGGGGGGAAGTACAAAACGTAGCTAGGATACAAACAGGGATACTTGAAAAACAATTCTATAGTGTTTAGGTTGTTGTGAATTGCAAATAAGTAAAACACCTAAATGGCATAAACGAAAGTGTCGTTTATTTTACGAAATTGGGAACAAATATAAAAGCAAAAGAAAATACGGGCAGTGCCAAAACATCGTAAAGGAACCCTTGAGAAAAAGACATTGTTCAAATTTGAGGAAAACGTTTAAAAGTCTATAGTGCTGCATGTTTTAAAGTATGTGTAGCTGTCGGTTGTAATAAAATCAAAAGAATGGAAGGTGTGTTAGGTATTAATAGTATGTGATATATATTTTTATTGCGACTACTTTTAAAAACAAAAAGATGATTACATAACAAAAGTAAGGCTAAGTGTCACGAGAAATAGTTTGAACGTTACCGATTAAGCTGTAACGAAATAGAAGACGTGTAGCAGTTTGGATACAAGCGATACAGGTAACTTTTCAAAGTAACGGTCGTTAACGGTGGTGGTTATCAACCTGCAAAAGCTACACCTATTGCAACCTGAAGGTTTAAAGCGAATGCATCCAGCAGGTTCCCAAAGTGTTGCTGTCACACCAGAGCATTGCCGGACCGGTACCATAAACATTGACCAGCGTCTTGCCCCCATCCGAACAGGTACCGAAGGTCATAAAGAACTTGTAAAACGGAAGTAAACAGCTGCCATATATAAGCAAGCGTAAACACTAGGAACTGTATTGTTACCCACATGGACTACGAAAACAATACCAGAGCACTTCCTGGATGGCAGATGATGGCCCATTCAGCTTAAGGGAGTGTAGTAGTTGGTAGGTTTGGGTGCGAACCTTGCGGGCGTGTATACCGTAAGAGGTTTTGCCAAGCTTTGTATGGGGTCACACACACACACACTCACAGGAGCATATGAAGCATATAGACCTGAACCAAGTGTGAGAACTTGTGCGGTCGAAGCACATATAAACTATCGGGGACGTGCAGGGTGGACAGTACGCATGGGTTTAACCACCTATAGACGTAAATGAAAGCACTAAAGTAAGGAAATTTATGGAAATTGCAAGAAAATGATAGATATAACATTTTACTGACCCAATGTTTCTCTTAGCTAATCAAGCTATACAAAAAAGTATAGAAGCAGGCAAAAATACTACTAAGTTATAACAAGAAAGTAGTACATAATTGTGAGTAATAAGAACATAGCGTGAATGGAGATTGTTAACAATGTTTTATACGTAACAAGATCAACCATATTGCTGTGAATCAACAGATGATTCCAAAGTATTGATACCTCTAACACGTGGAAGATCAGGACAGGTTGCGCTACCAGCTAGTGTTCGATTTCTCATAAATTACGAAGGTGTAATCCTAAAACAAATTGTTTCTGTTAAGTTTCAACGTATTTGGAATATGGCTACCATACATCTGACAAGGGAACCTTACGAACCAAGTTCCTGGGATTTTCGCCGGACTGGTTCCAAAAAAGAGGGGACAGGGTAGGAAGTCAGAATGTGAGATCTTTTTTCGGAGCAGGAGTGTGAGAGGCAGGAGAACGGGTTAAGGGTGAACTGGTGCTTCGGTCCAGTAAAACTGTACCCGTTTTCGTTTGCCAGTTTCTCATAAACGAAAGCAGAGAATGAAGTGTAAATTACCATGATTATAGGTAATGCTGTTCTACACTAGAAGCGACTAGTGTGAAGCACCATCAGTGTTGCCAGCTGTAGACATTCACAGTGTTGATAGAATATTAAAAGTCCGAAAATATCGGTGAAGGCAGGGACTATAACGATGAAGTCAACGTCATTTACCGACAAAGTATAGTTTATTCTAGTGCTGTGTACTACTTCGCCAATACTATTTTGATTTCAGTGGTAATAAGTGAAATCACCAGGAATCCTGAAATAGTCATCAGGAAATTCGAGTTAAGTGCAATTTATATGCAGACTGTCAATGAGTAGATGATTCAGACAAAACGTGTTGTTACAATGAGCACATCTCATGAATGAAAAAGCACTGCACTGATCTGATGAACAAAGTAGCTAACAGTGTCACATCAGTACTGCATCGGCGTCCTGAATGGTTCCGTTTTCTCGTCCAGATATCCCGACTTGTACCATGCATACTTGATCATCTTTCGAAACAATGGGGACGAAAACTGATAATGAGTGAAGGATTGAAGACGAATGAAGTTGTCCAGATGACAGATGTTGAACTCTTCGGTCGCGATAATGTCATCAGTCACGAACTTAAGAAATAGACGTCCAGTGGCTGAATGAGTCCTGTGCATCCTGGTGGAATTAAATGCCATTCAAATTCACTAATGCTTTCTGGAATTGTTGATTTGATTAACACTTCGTCCGTATTGACTGACCACGAATCAAGCATGGGTTCTTCGTATAAAGTACACACACTCGGCCAGAATACATTGGTCAGCATTATCTTCTGATCTTCTTTTTTCATGTTAGGAGAGCGAGAAGCATAAGACATAATATTTGATGGCTCAGCTGGTTTGCTTTGAGGAAATTTCCGGCTGGATTCTGCATAAAGAATGTACATCAGTGAATGTAGATCTCCGTCCATTGAGATTACAGGCATTGTCATGTATGTGTGCGTCGTTGCCGACGTCGATCCTACAGTTGCATATACTCGTTTAATGCCCATTGGTCGAAGTGTTCGTCCTGAATGCATTTCTTTCTCTTGACGACTTTGATCTGTGTTCAGGATCTATTTGGGAACCAACTGTCGTTCGATGAACAAGGATTTCATTTTTCTGACGAATTCATCTGTTTCCGCTGTATATTCTCCTCTTTTGAGGAGCAGGTCTTTGACGCTTCATGAGTAATTGATCGCGAGACGATCCTGTTCGTTTTCTTAAACTTGTAAACCCATGAATCTGATGCCTTGAAATTCATTTTATAGCATCTGGATCAACCTGGCGTTTGATTTGCAATGTCCACTGTCTAATTGTTCTGTCGTGAATTATGGCATTGCGTGCAGACATTTCTTTGAAGTGCTCAAACACTCTAGTGTTTATAGTACTCATCTTCACGCGCGACGTCATATTTTCTCTCGATCGTTCATACACCTCCATTCCAAAAGAAACCGAACGTTTTAAAAGAACAAAAAAACAATGTACATTTTGGAACAAATCATTTTTATTAATCAATGTATTCCCCTTCTGCATCGATACACATATTTGCACGCTCCAACAAGTTGTCAAACGACTTCTCCATGTCCTTTATTGGAATGGTCTTTAGGACGGCGGTCGTCGCCTTCTCAATGGCTTCAATCGATGCGTGCCACTTTCCTTTCATCGCCAAATGCAGTTTCGGGAACAGATAGAAATCGCACGGAGCGAGATCTGGTGAATAGGGCGGATGATGCAAACGAATAATGTGATTTTTGACCAAAAATTCAGTTACAAGTCGCGAACGATGTGATGGTGCATTATCGTCCAAAAGAGTCCAACTGCCGATTTCTCGATATTCGGGCCGAATACGACGAATTCTTGCCAGCAAACGCTTCATGACGCCCAAGTAAAACTCTCCAGTGACTGTCTGGCCGGGCTGAACAAATTCTTTGTGGATAATTCCTTTTGAATCGTAAAAACAAATCAGCATCACCTTAACTTTTGACTTCACCAAGCGACTTTTTTTGGGTGGTCCTTCATCCGGCGCTCTCCATTCAGCACTTTGCCGCTTTGTTTCGGGCTCATATTCAAAACAACACGTCTCGTCACCAGTTACAATCGATTTCAAGAAGTTTCGATCCTGCCGAGCACTTTTAACAATGTCTTTGCAATGCGCAATTCGATCAACTTTTTGGTCTTCGGTGAGTTTGTGTGGTACAAACCGCGAATTAACCTTCTTAAGGCCCAAAACTTCGGTCAAAATGCGGTATGCGGTTGTTTGAGGAATGCCTAATTCCATTTCAATAACTTTCACCGACGCTTTTTTGTTATGTTTGATGAATTCACGCACTTTTTCGATGTTTTCTTCCGATAATCCGGTTCTGGGACGGCCTGATCTTTCGTCATCATCCAGCGTCTCTCTACCCGATTTGAATCGCCTGAACCACTCGTAAACTTGCGTACGGGATAGACACTCATCACCATATGCATTTTGTAGCATTTGGTGCGTTTCAGTAAAAGGTTTACCCAGTTTAACACAAAACTCAATTGCAGCTCGTTGTTTGAAACTCATTTCCCGACCGATGTACACAACACACTGACAGTTGAAACGCAATAACTTTGTTGCCGTGCATCCAAATGTCATGACATTTATACCAGTTGTCAATGAGGGACTACGCCATCTACCGGTAAAATATTACAACAGATGGCACTAGTGGTACTATTTGTTTTCAAACGTTCGGTTTCTTTCGGAATGGAGGGTATAGTTCTACAGCACGCCATTCGATTTGTTCTTTAAAAACTTGGATCGAACAGATGCCAGAGACCTTCTCTTTCCTGCCACTGTGCTTGTCCAGTATTGGAATACCCGTTCTTTGTATTCTTCTGACAGTTCGCTGAGTGCTTTCTTCTTCTTTCCGGTGACGGAACGTACGATGAGCTACTGCCTTGAGATGACGGTATTTCTTCTTCATCCGACACTTCTGGCACATGTTGCGTTGAAATGGCTTGAGATGTCATGTCGATATCCTCATCAACTTATTCACGATGAGTTGAGTCAACATCCGGGTCTGAAGCGTCCTCATATGTCAGAGATTCATACCGCTCACCGATCACTCGTTCATCCAATAACTCGGCACATATCTGGTCGATCATTTACTGATCTGCAATGGATGGTGCGTCATCAGATGTACCAAGTTTCTGAACCAGCAGGCGAATGACCACTTTCGGATTCATCCTGAAACGACAAATAAAAGAAAACATTAGAATCCCTATAAAAATGAACAGCAGGTTTATCAGCACTCCACAAGAATTGTAATATTCCATGCTATAAATATTTTGATAGGCATAGAAAATGAAAACTGATAGCAAGAAAGTAGGAAAGCACTTCGTTTTAGCGTGTGTCCACTGAAAAAGGAAAGAGAGAAGAGAGGAGAGCGAGTGCCTATAACAATGGACTCAGCAGCATTTGAAGACCAATTATCATATATTTTCAACTAATATCTTGATTTCATTTGTAATTCGCATCATTGCTGTATTGTGTTATTTTGCTTTCTTTTGTGCTTATTACAATAGTATTGGCGAAGTAGTACACAGCACTAGAATAAACTATACGTCAGTAAATGACGTTGACTTCATCGTTATAGCCCCTGTCTTCACCGATATTTTCGGACTTTTAATATTCTGGCAACACTGCGAATGTCTACAGCTAGCAACACTGACGGTGCTCCACACTAGTCGCTTCTAGTGTAGAACAGCATTACCTATAATCTTGGTAAGTTACACTTCATTCTCTGCTTTCGTTTATGAGAAACTGGCAAACGAAAACGGGTACAGTTTTACTGGACCGAAGCACCAGTTCACCCTTAACCCGTTCTCCTACCTCTCACACTCCTGCTCCGAAAGAAATTCACATTCTGACTTTCTACCCTGTCCCCTCTCTTTTGGAACCAGTCCGACGAAAATCCCAGGAACTTGGTTCGTAAGGTTCCCTTGTGAGCGTAGCTCGGACAATCCAAGATTTCTTGATGAGTTCGGACTGGCGTCCGGGCTCGATAAATGTCCTGGATTTTGTGTTGTTTGAATAAAGTATTGATTTTCGCCTGAGACTTGCCCAAATAATTGTAATATTAATTTTGTTACAAAAACGATTGTAATTATCATTTATGTTTATTAATTATACTAGCTGTGATAATGGACTTTATGGGTCTAAAAGTAATAACAGCATTACTGTTTTTCTCCATTTTCCAAATGGTAGAATATTCTATGATTTATGTATGCAATCGTCCTTGAGCAAAAAGAGTAGCTATTATATTTGCCTGATGGGCAAATTTTGAAGCAGTCAGACAGCAATAGTTCAGCAATGTACCTGATGCTCGCTACCTGTACCCAGTGGCGGATCGTGGCTGAAACATTAGGTGAAGTGCTACCATTCGTATAGACACACACAGTAGACATTCGTATGGTTCTGCTTCTGCTTGATTGTCCCGCTCCCCAATACACCATGTGATTATTATGTTATATTGTTTTCCGTAATACTGATGTTCTACCGTCCAAGGTAATACAGAGTTTCAGTCAGTTTGCTACTGCTCTACAAAATGACCAAGCCAGCACATAGCTGTGCTAAGTACCTTTACACTTAAAATCAAACTAATGCTTTTCAAAAGTTTCTGATCACGTAATTTTGCAAACAGTGAAAGACTTTTGGTGCGTGATGTCTCCGGTTTATGCTATGTGTGTTTTGTGATGGATAAACACCCTGTGATGGATAGATTTTCTCGGGGTTCTCCCGTTTCCTCTCATTTTCTTCAGTCCACCAATGCTGCTATCATTGTTAATTTTACCTGAGCTAACAAGTTGCCTAGATGCCCTAAATAGTATTCAAAGCCAAATGAAGCTTCAAAAATCAACATTAGCACTTTTATTTTTAAGTTTTTAGTACCTTTCGTCATGTTCTCATGACATATCACACACTTTTAGAGTTTTTCTTACTGCCAATGTATGGTTTCCTTTCACAGTCATATAGTATTTATTCAGGGCTCCGCATGAGGCGAAAGGCGCCCTATAATAGACCACATTTCGGCATCATAATTTATCTTCGGTTCTACATCCAAGCCTTTATTTTTGTAGAATTTTCCACGCCATCCTTAAGATTCGGTCAATTGGCATGTTTCCTTAAACGCGGTATTCCGAGAAGACCTAATAGACAATTCATAGAAGGTGTCCATCAAGCGTTGGTTCCATGAGGAGAATTAGATAAAATAGTAGACAGAAACGCAATCAGACACTAGGTCTGTTCGTAAGCTTATTTTTATGACAATTTATTACGAATTACTTTAATTACTTCAATGAAATAAACAGTTAAGTTTAAATTTCCACAAATACCCATGTTCCGCCCGGACACCTATCCGACACCCCGTGAACCCGTAGCCCTTCAACGTCAAGTCATTCGACCACCACAGCCATCGTCAGGTTAAAGAACTAATAGGTGCTCTCGTATATTGGGTACAACTAGAGAAATAAATCTAGTTTCTATTCACGTCAAACCAGGAAGGTCTCTTACACACTGTGCTCTGCAAGGCATTAGCGTGAATTCCGTTACGTTATATCTGCTTACATGCCTGTTCCAAACAACTGCGGATACTGCAGTTAGTAATTGTCACTAGACCACATTGACTGTGTATGTAAACATTTTAATTTGTACTATGCTTCATGGGAATGGTTTAGCATCCCCACTCAAAAAGGTATTATATCTGCCATATAACCCTTGTACTTCGTACGAGAGGGCTAGGGAGATAGTAACAATGTGTTTTGTGCCATTCCCAGTAAGATACTGTAAAAATAAGAGAGTACGATATACAACATGGGCGTAGTGACAACAGAAAAAACGAAAAAAGTAGGAAGGAAAAAAGCACTACCGAATGAATTGAGGGGAGCGGAACAACATCAAACGTAGGACATAGGAAAATTTAAAAAAAAGCACGACAGGAGAGGGTTAGTAGGTAGCTGTCCACAACGTGGTACGTAAGTAGAGGTCAGTAAGTAGTGGGAAACGACAATGGGGTAAGGGTAAGGTCATGAGCAATGAATAGTGGGTAATATGTGGGGGAAAAGTGCCCGCAGGCCCCATCTGCGCAGGCGTAACCAAATAGATACAACAAGAGACGAGCTGTATACAGTAACAGTTATACACCACACAATGGCGGAATTCGAACCGCCGATGAACGCAAGCTTGTAGTTGCAGCTTTGGCAGCGGAAAGAAGGCGGAGGCCCAAAAATTCACACCAACAAATGAACTACTGAATAATGCCGCCAACGCCATAGAGAAGGCCTTTACCGCTATCCTCTACTGTGGGTGTTCGGAACAGTGGGATGGACAATCGTATTTGGTGTGTGACCAATATGGTGATGCCCCTCTATCCGAGCCTATGTTCGGGATGCAACTACATATGTCCGAGTCAACGTGACCATCAGTGTACAGGCTTTCTCAGTGGGAAATGAATAGTTCATAGTGACGAGGAAGTCCACTGTACGTTTATAAAACAAACAATGGATATCTTGAAGGTGGCCGAAAAGCTGGAGGAATTATTCAAAATCTACTTAGTGGTGCATTATGATGCAGCGTTGATGAAACACAATTTCGACCTGGGACTACGCCGCATCGTCAACACAAAGGTGGACAAACTCAAGGACGTTCTCCTAGAAAAACACACGGGAAGGTTTCGGTGACCGGGACTCTCCGTTCACCAGCAAACAAACACAGTAAAGTACGAAAACCTGCCTGTCCTCCCCTCAACAGTGCTACACAAGGATCAACCAGCGTGTGCTAAGTACTGACCCATCCAAGGTTATGACATGGTACGCTGCACGGTATGCGCAGAGTAGACCAGCAAGTATAGACGTAACTGGCACAAGAAGGGATAGTATAGCATGATGAGGCAAGCCAGTGAGTTGTGTTGGACGATAGCTGGTCTGATAGCGATTTCGTGGAAGCGCTTGAAACACTCGAGCAAAGGTTAGGTTGTTATAACAAGGCGGTGCGTAGCCATGAAAGCAAGTATGAGTGCTGGTGGTGATGTGGTGATAATAATATGTTATGAATGTCTCCAAGATGCACCCAATCATTACGCCCACCATTGCCTGAACGAGAACGAACAGGAGCTCACGCAAACAGTAATCTTCACGCCCCAAAACCTTGCAGCAATCTACAAGACGTATCAGCAACTACATCTGAACACTACAGCATAAACAATCCGCATCTTAGAGTGTGGGCTCCATAATCTGGTACAGCGCAAAGTGATGGAGGTACGGAAAAAACTTGTTCGGAAAGATATTACAGCTGAACGCTAAGCCAAGTGCGTTGATCGTGTACTCAACTGAACAGTGAAAAATGTATAGTGTAGTGGGCGTGGATAGTAAAAGTACAAGTGGTAGTGTGTGTGTTTTCATGCAGGAGTCCGCCCTGTCCATGAACATTGAACTAAGCTGGCAGATAGAAAAAACAGAAACGTAGGAATGCATGAGAACTGTGTGTTTGTTCGTACCCGTAGTGAAAAAGTAATAAACAGTGGTTACTCCATGAGCGTATAAGGGGTGGCACAGAATGGGAGTGGCGCTAATACAGCAATGTGCAAACAAAAACATAGCAATACACTTGAACTGTGCGTGTGTGTGTGTAGCCGTAGCGGTATTGTAATATACAGTGACTACACTACGGACGTAAAAAGACGGTGTAATTGGATATAACGAATCGTAACGGCGAATGTAATACAATGTAACCGAAACATGTTGTGGTCTACGATTTTACACACACACACACACACACACACACACACATATATATATATATATATATATATATAGATAGATAGATAGATAGATAGATAGATAGGTAGATAGGTAGATAGATAGATAGATAGATAGATAGATAGATAGATAGATAGATAGATAGATAGATAGATAGATAGATATAGATATAATGCTCTATATACGAGGTGCGTTTATTGTGTAACAGTAAGGTAATGTGTTATGCAACTGCATGATTCATATTGCGTACCTTGCCAGTATGTAACGTCATCCATAATGCAAAACGGTAACTAGTGATAGTAGTGGGTCCACGCAAAATACTGATCCAGATGGCAGCATCTGACATGGTCCGTGAATCCTAGCAGTAGTAGCAGGTGTAAGAGTGATACCAATGGCCAACGCTCTACACACTGTGAAATAAGGAGAGCAGGTGGTGCTATATGATCTGTGGAAACATGAACATTTGTCCACCAGCCGGTAATACCCCAAGCCATGTAATCCAACGTCGACACGGGAAAATGTAAAGAGTAGTAGTAGTTAATGAAGTCCACGACATTCGTATTAGCAGTGCCCAAGGTAATAATAACGTTTCAAACTGTTGGTGGTGTTGTCATCAAGAAGTCGGTGGCAGCGGGTGGTGACCGAAAATGCAAGCTGTTATCATACCTTTGCGTAAAGGATCTCCGAAAGAAGTACTCATACTATAATAATACCTACCAACCGCTTGTGCAACCAGGTACGGGTATTACTCCAAAACCGAAAGCTGCTATTGCTACAACATTCATCAGTCCCAGCTTCTTCCTACAGGAACTAAACGGGGTACCATTAATGGAAGTAGTAGTGGCTACATGCAAATACGTTTAGTTGGCATGTACTCTGCTCAAAGCAGTGGGGTAGTAGTAGTAGTTTTAGGTGTATTACGCAACCAATGTCAGTAACATGTAGACGGCTGGTAAACATAATCCACCGCGACTACCACGATGCATAGGGACTGTTTGTGTCGCATTGCAAATACGGATATATTATTAGTACTGGAGGGCCTGCGATGCGATTGGTCACGAGGCTGTACACACATACAATTAATGGTTGCGGAGGTTGTATAGTATATACAAGGTTTTGGCCATCGTCTACAGTTGTGAATGGTAATGAAATAAGAACAAAATAAAAAACGTAGACTTCAAAACAATGCATTATTGTATGTGTATACATTCAAGTCTACGACCACGGCTGCTGCACAATGATAAGACAGCAAACCAATTGTCAACATGGTTGGGTTAAAAACAATAACAAGATTGACCCTGTAGTGTTTACACACAAACAAGCAACGGTTGCTGAGGTAGTATTGTACGTATAACAAATTCACTGAACGAGTTTACCTGTGACCAAGGTAACAAAGAAATAACAAAACAAGAACCGAATCCACTGTGGCAATGGATTAGTTGTATGCATGTGCACATAGGTTGACGCCTACGTCTGCTTGCAAGTGTTAACATCCCACATTCTTCGGTATTGTGAGATTGTAAATCAGCCACAATAATAACAATAACAGTGTGGTATGAATTAATGCTCACCCTAGTGCTGAAACGGTAGTGAAAGCGATGGTTCCTAAGGTGGCATACAACATAGATAGTTCTGCCAACAGTATAAAGGTGGTAATGTGAGTACATGAATAAACACATCACAACTGTATCGTAAACAAAACTGTAACACCATGTAACCACCTTCGCATGGTTCTATTTTATATGTGTACACGCAGGGAGAAAACTATGTCTGATGCATAGTGTTAAAACACCACGGGTGTCGTTAGCGCAGGTTTGAAAATCACATGTAATAATAGTAATAATAAGAATATGGTATGCACCCTTGCTCACCCTAGTGCGGAAACTGTGGTGGTCACACACATACAAACGGTGGTTGCTGAAGTGGCATACGAGATACATATACTCGTGTGGTAAACATTCTAAGACGCTGGAATGAATATGAAACGCACAGCTTTGGAAATCCTGGCTGGGAATCGCCAAAAATTGTAACGACCCCAACCCAAGAACCCAAAAGAGATCACACACACACTTCCTGGCTAGGTGAAGTCAAAACTGCAACACCAAAAACAATCCAGGAATGCAAATAGGGTTACCAGGAGCCTAGAGTACCCCCGCAACGCATCTAACCCAAACTCAAGCTCCAAACATTTTCTACACCCCAGACGAGCGGCGCAGAAATGCCTTCGAGATTTAAAAATATCTGGGAAAGAGGATTCCAGATCCTTGTGGTCGCTGTGAAAAAAACAATAATTTAGAACGAGGGGGGAAATACCGGTAAGGCGACAACTCCAATCTTTTAATCGGTTCATACTCTGTAGTACCAGCTGGTTCATATTAGCGATAGTTTAAGAAAGAAAATCGCAAATCTTTACTTGGGAATAATCTCAAACGGACATACGCATATCGACTCATATGTGACTCATACTATGTCTACTCACTTTGAAGTCTACAGGGTGGCAAAAGACCATGTCTTATATTTACCTTAGTAGGGCCCACACCTGTAGTCTGGAATCGCAATTCCTGAAATAAAGACGACGAACACCAACGAATGACGGTCACAACTCAATCTAAACGTCGTGTTATAACGCAAAAATGCAAATAATATTTAGTCACTCAAATCGCATACTGGAACCACTTCATATATCAACGCAGAATAAGCAGAAATTCCATACATATAGTTCCTTTCCCAAGTTATCAGATCTCAGCTGGCGAAAGAATCCTACCACTGGCCTACGGATTTATGAACCACCCTACTCTAATAAAAACGCATCTCTCAAAACGATAGGTTTACCGAAACACAGAAATAATTTAGTATTAATTGCTGTCTAACTTCACGTAATGATTCGTAGTCAAATTCCAATTAATATCATGGCAAACATTAAATAAATCACTACACATCCTAAATATTACTATACACTGTATATGGATTTTCAACTAATGCCTTAATCGTACCTAGTTAGCTGAGAGGACCCGTTACGTTCACTGAACAGAAACACAAGATTGTTCGAAAAATTATAAAAAATTCAGAATTTAAATTTATTAGGCTGAATGTACATAATGCACGCTTTTGGATATTATAATTTCATAAGAATCAAACGAGAATTACTGTTGAGCTGTATGAACAAACAAATTTGAATGGTCTATCTGATATACATTGAATTAGTTAGGCAGAAATGAAAGTTAGTTTGTCGGATATAAATGTCCATAATTTCTATAATAATTAATAAATCTTACTGAAATTTTCACAAGTTTTTTTTTCCAGAAACATCGTTATTTAATGTAGAAAAGTTTTATCACATTATTACTTACATGAATGAAGTTATTGTCCAAAATACATCTTACAGAAAGAACCAATTTAGCCTTATTAAAGGCATGAGGTCATTACAGATAATTACTACATTATACAATTGACGTTCTGAATAAATCTTGAATAATGCAAAATAACATTATAAAATGTTACTATTTACCGGAGAATAGTGGCTGAAGTTGAAACCAAGATTTACTAACCATGTCGAGTTATGAAATTTACAATTAACATAAAAAAACAGTACGCATAGATTGCTGAAGAGACAGGTAGCTAATTTGACTATGTAATGGATAATATTCGGTAGCTGTCTACATTGCTAACCGGGAATTTCGAAAGGATTTGGAAACTGGAGACGAAAATTATGCATGTGATTATTAGAATCCAACGCTCCGATACTTAAAATGTAGAAATTCGGTTAATAGCGGCCCCACACTGAAATTTAGCACATGTTACACATACTGACAAATAATCTCAAAATATATAAAATACTGATAATTCTATTGCCGTGAAATTTTGAAGTAATTTCTTGAAATGAACTTCTTATTAGAACTTGTATCTGTATAATTTTCTTCTTTAAAACGATTGATATTTTCCGAAGTAGATGAAATGTTTTGTTTTAATATTCTAAATATAGCTTTTATATTTACCAGTAGCTGTTAGGGCTCGGGAAAGGCAAAATTACTTGGAGCCCCGACGTCCGTCCTTCGGCGTGAACAAAATGGAACTAACTAACGAGGCAAGGGAGAGCAGTTCTCCCATCAAACGGAGAAGAAAGCTGATTCACACCAATCAGCAAAAAACAAGAAACGCATCATTGACTAGGGTCCAATCAAAAAGAAGCACTAGATCCAAGTCATTGCTGCGTGACTAACGAAAACCTGGATGGATAACGATTAAAACCCAAAGCAAAAATAAAAACAAAACACGCTTACTAAAACCAACCAAAGAGAATGAGCTTAGGAGAACACACAGAAAGGAAACAGAACGTAGACTAAGAAAATAAAAGGGGGAGAAAATAAATGAAAATGGAACACCAACTAGGCTGTTACAAATAAACACATGGCGGAGGTATTAAAACCGACAATACATGTGTTTTATGTGTGTGGACACAGAAACAGAGACCACAAGCGTCCACGTGGTCCTGTAAGTCGAAGCGGTGGTATGAAGAGATAATAATAATGGCCTCTTATTATCTGTAGGAATGATAACGACACACACTACGCACCGGGCCCTGGCTGGATACGAGATCCAATGGAAGACAACTGATCCACTACATACGGTGAGCGAACCATGTGGCAGTCCACCACCGCTTTACTAAAGTAGCCGTACACTACAGAGGTACACACTAGATTCATATAAACAAATCACCACAAGCAGTTACGCCCACGATAAAAAATGCAAAGATGGATGCCGGTGAAGTCGCAGGCTGCAGATGCACTTTAATCACAGATCATATTGTCGCTTGGTCCAAAATAGTTACAAAGAAACACCATTCGGTACTGGGGAAGGGTGTCGGGCCAATGTTCTAACCCACTATAACACTACCGGAACGTACACAGCTCCATAACACCAGCATGTTGCATGGTGGGTTACCGGTTACATGCACGTGGAGCCGCAACATCCTTGGATAGGAGTTTCCCGATAACCTTGGGATGCTCATGCTCCAAAAGGTAGAACATTCGGCACTGAAACACAAAACGTGGTGCAGAAGCCGTATGGGTCCTTCTATACACAGAGTATAGTTCCAGAAAGTTGGTCGGATCCAATAATGTGGTGCAAGTGCGGTCGTTGGTTATGGTGGCAATAACACATGCTGTAGCATATCCGGAGCAGTGGAGAGACACCCGCCACACACAACAGACAATCAAGACAAGGCCCATAGGTCCAGCGCAGTCCATAGACAATGTTCCTCAATGATTCGGGACGAACACTCGCAAGGCAGCAACATTTTGCTGTGTTGAAAACTGGAGGGTACGGCAGAATTGTCAATATTCACACCGTTCTAGAGTAAAGAGGTGAACAGGTGGGGCCCGTGGTTAGTAGTCAGCGAGGTCCCCCGATCCATGCGCCAACAGAACGCCGTCAGACTGTCCAAATGGTGATCGACAAGGGATGCTATCCCCGCATCAAACCCAGAGCTGCGGCTACCACCAGTGGTATGTTGTTATACGTACACTTGAAACATGTCGTCCACGTACCAACCACCGCTAAAAACGTTCTTCACCCATAAAGGAAAGGGGTTATTGGACGCACCTAGGTACACATATTGTATCCTTCCTCCGGTAAAATGGCCGAGACAAACGCACTGGGACGAGCGGCGATGATTACAACCTGAACACGGCACCTCTAGAATGATTAAATTTGACCCCACAGCTCCAAGGACGACCACAGACACACCTCATCAATTGACCCGCACGTACACGTACAAGCTGGTCCTTGGTGCTGTACGTTTGAATTCGCCTCCATCTCGGACGTTACTTTGCACAACTCACGCTCTCAAACCTTGTGTCACTCGTCCATGGGTGCGATAACAGTGTTAGGTCAAGTCCGAGGGCGCGCACTTTAGGAAAGGTACGCGCATGCGCATAAGAAGACTGCACAAACTATCAGCAATGATAAAACACGAACTGGAGCACACCCCATGCGCAACGGTGCGGCTAACCCAATGGGAGTAACTTGATTCGTATAGTACACCCGTCCGACTGTGACACGTATAGAGATAAACACTTTGATCAATAGCATCGCGCCCGACAACGGGCGTAGTGCACCCTTACTACCGACAGCATGCAATTGTACATTGTAAGCGCCGACCGTGGCGTGCATACTGAACGTTATACAGCTGTTTGCCCTGGACGAGTGTTTTATGTGTATGTTATGTGCATGTCACCACTCCACTGCTATTATCCAAAGAGTCTTAGACATTTTGGCAAACCCGGTGCATGTTAAAGTGTTCTATAGTAGGTATAGGCAGACACATCCCGTCATCAACGCAGGATACAAATGGTTCTACAGTAACATTCAGCGTGAGAAACCTGTACTTGCAAACCTTCTGCAACCTGTGTTTCAGAACCTGGACTAGTATATCCCACCCAGACACAGTGTTGGTGCATGCAGAACAGAGTGGTGAACCACAACGTAGTGGAGCAACGAACATACCAGGTGCAAAATACGTAAAAGTGTTAACCGATGATGAACCCTGTTTCTGTGTTCCGGACTGTATTTACTGGACATGTCTCAACGCACTATTGCTACAACTCGAACCGCAAATATACGTAAAGTGTATTGCATGTCACTATGAATTAACTGAAGAAGATGACGTGTATAATTGTGGAGACTTGAATGACAATGAATACGTTCTTCCCATGGTGACAGGATCATATATGGCATACGAAGTTATAAACTACGGAAGACCGTCCACGTGCCAGGATGACTTTTATCCAATTTCAGTTAGCCCTCGCTAAACAGAATCTGGACGAAGTTCGCGCTATCCTCAAGGCTAAGGTGCTACAATCAATGTGAGTGGGCGAATTCACGCCTGTGTTATTAACATCCGCCCTACAATATGTGTATTAGTGGTTGTGGTCATACGGAAGGTTACGTGTTCCTGTCTAGGGTGGGGTGGGTGGGTGCACATGCACACGATGGTAAGCAACAAATACTCGCAATGTGCCGGGTCACGGTAGTTAATATTCTTTGTAATTTATTCTAAATTTTGGTTGTTATCCCTGTGCGTGTGTTCTTTAATTCGTAGTTTGTATCCTGCATCTATAAATAATTAAACAATAAGAAGAAGCCGATAATTTGTTTACTTAGCAATCTCAATATATCAACATAACATTGCTTTAGTAGATTATGGTTAACCTGAGTCATCATCTTAATACTCCCAAATTATATTTCTTTGGATGCCAGATATCAAATATGGTCCCATTGATTATATTTTAACACTTTGATAGCAGTGATATCCAAAGAGCTATGTATCATTACTGTTTGGTATCAATAGCGAAAGAACTTCGTATATTAACAAGAATCTACACACAAGTACACATATGTACATATCGCAAATTTACCATATTTAGCACCATTCTTAGTTTTCAAATCAGTAACTAGTATATATCACCGATATAGAATTATAAACATCACTATTCAAACATATTGAATAACCACGTTTGAAGTTGATATTCTAAAATTCAAGAAGTATCTCGAAAGTATATCATTTGTTCACAACTTTCATTCACAAACACGGCTCAACACGCCTTTTTGTTTAAAGCAGTGTATTTAAAACTAATTATGAAATTTACTAGTTTCATAAGTTTATCATTGGCACTTCTCAATTCACCTCCTGTCCTCTCAAAACTAGTCAACCACCATACTTACGAAAGTTGACTTCAATATGTTATCAAATACTCATGCTGTCGTAGCTACTTTGATCAAACCCTCCGACACTGAAATATACAGCATCAGCACTGCTTTATCCTAGTAGCTGAAAGTCAACCAACAACATATAAATATATCATAAATTCACAAATTAACATCAAGAAAAGTAAGAAAAATAACAGCTAATATCACATATTAGTTACCTGATTAGCAAAATCATGAAAAACATATTTCAATTGCCTTTTCAACATAATGTTTAACTACAGTTAGATCTCCCTATAATCCAAACGCATCTACGAGTCTTTGCACATCTTCGCCGATTTTTTGGATGCACTCTCTGTTCATTAATAAAGTCCAAATTTCCTTCTTCGAAACCAGCTCCTCTTTGTGCAAATGTTTCGCATGACCTAACTGCGTGAGAACGTCATCAATGGTACACTCTTTTGCTTCCCCTTTCGTTTGAATTGTTTCAACCTGGTCTACTTCATTTGCCTTTCTTGTATTGTTAGATCTCTGGAATTTTGTTCACTATTTTGATGTTCCATCCTGTTGACTGTATTCATGTTTACATCACTCTTCTCATCTAGTTGCATTAAAATCAATAAAATCATTAACATCACTCTTCTCATCTAGTTGCATAATAATCAAAACCCTGAAAATCAATAATGTACTGCCTTGCGCATAACATACGTGAACCATCTAGGGTCTTCTGCTGAAGCACTAAAGGGATCAATTGTGCAATGCACTCTGGATCCTTGATAAACTGACGAACTACTTTAATATAGATCTCTTCAATATATGGTTATGACCCTGTGCAACAAATATGGAATAATACTCGCCAAACAGTTCGGATCGTTCATATTACTTTTTACATGCTGGGCAATCACCCTGCACGTGTTCCAGACGTAAATGCAGTTGTGCACTGTAAATAAATTGCACTCGTCACACTTAATGGACTATTTTTCAAGCACTTACCGATGGTGGTCAACACGCATTTGTCCACAATATAGTCACCTCGACAACTGAGCCATAATAGGAAGGAGGAATACACAGAGGTCCACTACGTACTGGGATGAGTACACTGTGTCACTACGAACTAGGATGTATACACGGGGCCACTATTTAGATCTGTAATGACTGGTTACACCTGTGTTTGAAGGGGGCCTCCATGTCCTTGGCCAGTAACATATCCACCAAAGTACCAAAGTTCAGCTTGAGCATAGTTTGAAGACCTCAGTCGAACATTTCCGTTAATGCTGATGGAGCTGTCTCGTGGGATTTACCATACGTGGCGAACAAACAATCCAACGTGTTCGGGCTTTTGTACGTGCACCAAACAATGTAGCGATATCCTCTGGCATAGCGTCGGAAAATAAATATCCGCCACGATGACCTGCACAGATGTGATCGCGTTGGCTTGGTTGGTTTGTATAGCAACCAGCGCAGAGGAGACAACGGGCAAAATCATACTTATTAACACTTGGCAATATACACGAGTCATCCTATCCACCGTGCCGAACTCTTGCACGCTACCGAGGATTTATCCACTGGTACAATTGTACTAGCAACGGTTGGTAGAGCTTTGTCCATGTTCGAGGTGGCCATGGCCACTGATCGTGCAGCTTGCTCACCAACACACGATAACCACAGCTCGGCACATGCCCAAACGCACTCATACACACCAGCACAAATCAATTTATTACCACCACGGCAGCGGTACCGCCTTTGAACATGTCACCATGATAGCTAAGCCTAATCTTTGTCAATAGTAAGGAGATTTTTGTCAAAAGTGACGAGGGTCGCCTTTGTTCCACCACGTACGCGTTAACGCATCAGTGACCTCTGCTGAGTTACGAGGCATGCATATGCTCATTCACATACAGACAGACGCAATCTGTGTCCCATAGTAAAGTCCTATTACTTTCCAGTTGGTGAAGTAGCCGTTTTTTCCAGCACGGTATTGTGCTGCATCTCCTGGCCATCTCTATATCACAATACACTTCATTAAACCTCTTCAACGGTACACAATCACTGTCAATCAACCACGGTTTGGGGCCATTGTGCTCGATTTAAGCTCTGCTCGTACGTGCTACAAATTTTAATTTCTCTTACTACAGTATTCCCCATTACGTTCCTGTTGGTGTAGTATACTACTCACGTAACTATTATAGGTCGTTCTGACCTTGATATTTTAATCCCACGGTGGCATACAACTTTCGAAAATTTAATTCATGATTCTGAGAGATAGTTGACTCAGCAGGTTGGAGTAGATACTAATGGTAATTGGTTAGAAATGAGTAAGTTGCAAGAATTAGATCTTGAAATAAAATTATTGAAGATGCGATTGGAGAGCATGTTGAGAGAGTCACAATTATCAGATGAGTTGATATAGGAAGTCAATCAAGGTGACTTTGAGGCATTATGACAAACATACACAATGTTATGAAGGGGAGTCTAAAAATTATGCAAATAAGGTTAGCATTGGGACTGAAACCATTGCTCCTACTATTGATATTGGAGTTCAAGGGCATCAGGGTATATCAGATTCACTTTCGAAATATTGTGTAACGGGCCAGATAGAGGATGATGCAGAAGTGGTAGACCAGACCGTGGATGAAACAGAAGATATATGCTCTTTCAAATCGATTAGCAGTACTGAATTATATATGGTGATGATTGAGTGTGAAGAAATAATCGAAAATAATGTAGATAATGAAGTGGCACAGGTGAGGATGGGAAAAGAAGAAACATTTATTCCTAGTGATTCTAGTATTGAGCATGTGGAGATATCAGTTGATGAATTACAGAAATGTTAAAAATTGGATGAAGAATCCATAGGGTGTTATGGTCGGGAAAATGATTTAAGCGAAATGCATGAAGCTGACGAACTGAAGCTTTTAGGAAATGAGGCTTTTCAAAAAGGAGATTTTGTAGAAACAATGAATTATTGGAAAATGGCTATCGAGAGGAATCCAATTGAGATATCGTTCAACTTTAATATGGATGTGGTTTATTTTGAAAATAATATGTACTTGCCTTGTATTGAGTTTTGTGAAACTGCTATAGATATTGGGAATTTATATAAGGTAGATAGATGCCAAAAAATGTAAAAGTACAAAATAAAATGAGGTCAGCGTTTGAAGAATTGAAAAATCAAGTAGGTGAGAAGGTGTACGATATGAATTTATCACCTTACTTAATATCAGGTAGAAATGAGTCTAAGGATTGGGAGACTCAGAGGTATGATAGCTGTGAAGGGGATGTGATTAAAGACATAGTGGAGATAAAGTCTAGTGCTGATAAAGCGGATGTTGGGGTTGGTATTGATGTGATAATTAAAGGCATAGTTAAGATAGAACTCACCGATATTCAAGCTGATATTAAGATTGACAATCATCAGGTAGATTTGGACAGGAAAGAAGTGTTGGTAGAATTGCATGGAAATGCTGTAGAGGGAGAATTTGTTCTTAAACAAGAAAATTCAGTAGATACGAGTTCTGTAAGTACAAGTCAGGAGCAGGTTAAAAAATGTGGCAGAAGACGGAGAAAAGGAAAGGCAGTAATGAACAGTGTATCAAAGAATTGGTTGTATACAGAATTGAAAGAACAACGGAGGCTAATCAGGCTATGGGATTTGGCAGGGTTTTGAAACATCCTGAGTTTACTGAAGTCAAGGAGTTAGTATTTGAAATGGTTGAAGATGGAAATGAAGGCGTTGCTAAGACATTCTTCGAAAGATATTAGATAAGAATAGATGGAAATGAAGACGTTGCTAAGACATTCCTCGAAAGATATTCGAGATGTATAGATGATGAAATATGTTGGATCAGAAGAGAGAGTGTCTTTTTAAATGAAGGGGGAATGAATGTTGTAGACAGCAGATAATTGTTGGAATGACATTTAATTGATTTTTTATTTAAAGTAGAAAATCAAATATAGCATTGTTGCTGTTTCGGTTAATTTTATTTTAAAAAGATTTATAACAATGAAGACGTTTTTATTCAGTTCGTTTTATTGTTATTACATGTTATAAAGTATTAATATTTAATGGGATGTTTTTCTGTTGTATATAATTACGATATGTATATGCATGAATCGTAGCTGAAGTTTTATGTGTTATATGACAGAGTTGACAAAGATATGTGCTGTCTTGTTAATACTTCTCTATTTTGAAAATTATAAGTAAAAAAGCTCATGTGATGACGAAATACTAATGTTGATCTTTTTATATAGAGTATAGTATTCGAGGTTATTGACAAAGCTTTAGATATGAAGAGTGATTGCTTTTTAAGACTGAGAACCTGCACGGCTGTTGAATTTCAGATTGGAAGGTTACATCAGTTGAAAAATTTGTTGCGTAAGTTTCTCCTCCGTTATTCGCAGTTTCAATCATCCCGATATTTGCGACGGAATGCCCGAGCTCTATTATCTACTCTTGTGGATTCCTAGATAAAGATGTTTTCTATTTGACGAAGATCCTGATTAAACTTGCAATTTGATTATACTTTTTTTTTGTTATGCAAGTATTAATTATTGTTTCCCGGAGAATCGAATCTGTATTTAAATTTCGTTGGTTCGCCTATTGGAGAAGCTGTTTGTTTACGAATACAGAACTGTATTGATTATTTTATCATTCCTGAACAGATACGGTAAAGCTTTTAGGGGTCTGTAGCACCAGAAAATCTACCACGAAAAGCAATTTCTCCACGTATATCCAAGCTATAACTCCCACTATCTACCAACTCCACTTTCAACCGAATTTCAGATATTGGTAGTTCTTATTCTTGAGGTGGAACACTGGTAGAATGAATGTGCTGTGGTACTCATAAAGCGGTGTACTCTCGTGGTAAAAATGGAAGCTTAAAGTGAAGCACATTTCTGTTCCGCCAGAGGGAACTAATTACAAAGCGTCATGGCGTCTAGTCAGGGGTGGAATGGCAAATATTTTCTTGGGTACACGCTGTTCCATAAGTTTTCCAAGAAAAATGTTAAATCGATAAAATTCTTACGAAATATGCTTGGTTGCACAACAAACAGGAGTAGCAATTACATTAAAAAAAACGTTTGGCCCGTTTGCTATCAGTGAGACAGAATGTAATTGCCTGGTTGGATAGCGGTCATTACGTATGTCGTCTTTACTCGCACTGAAAGGCTTTTTTAGCCTTGCTCATTTTAACCTACCTTTACTTTAGAGAATTTCTGGAAATCCTCTGCTTCTCTTGGAGAGTCCCTTTCGCACCTATTGCACAATTTTAGAATATTCTCGTACATATTGGATAGATCAAGTTTAGATTAGCTTTTGAGATACCATGCCGCATCAGCTCTGCTGATATGATATTGGAAATATGAAGCTAATAAATTCCTTTTTCCTAATTTTCAGCAGCTTGTGGCTCTGAAACGCGGCGAAATTTCCACTCCGGCCACTAAGGCTTCTCTTCTTAGGCATTTTTATGTCATTTCGCCAAGTTTGTCGGTCGAATTATTTATCCTATATGTACACCATTGAACTTTCCTGGTTGAATCAATGATTCGTGATCAGTAAATGGTCGGTTATTTTTTTGGCTTATTAATACACAGCCCGGGAAATATTTTTATTACATTTCTGCCTTAAACTAGCCGATTCGACTGCTAACTTTTCAATGTCTTCCTGCTTTCGATTTCCAGATCGACAAATCAATTGAATGACATTTCGAATAAGAATGCTTCTTGATCCTATGTCCGAGTGAAGCTAATTGAGCACTTCTCTTTGCCCTTGTCTCCAATGCTCTTGTCTTTTAGCACAAAGCGAAGACCTTCGTCTTTTTCCCCCCTTGAAGTATTCTTTATTCCATTTGCAACATTAGATACCGGAATATGACATATTGGAATTCCTCGGATTCCCCCCCCCCCTCCCTTCCCCTGAAGGATGAAATTTTATTTGTGTGCAACCCATATTCATATGTCATCCTTTGCTTCCCTTCTATCACAGTTCGAAGTTGACGGAACAGGACTTTCCGGACAGCTTGTATCATGCTGAAACAAGGCGTAACTCATAAACGTGTTTACACTCTAGCCTGCTTTAGCTCCTCTTGCATTTAACCGTTTTCGGTTAAGAAACGGTAAGAAAACAAACAATCTTGCAATGAATAGTGCATCTTCTTCTCCCTCTTCCCCCTCTAACCCAGGAGTTGTCACCAGAAGTTCCACTGCCGGTAAATTAAGCTCTCATAGGTGAGACTTAAATTTTCAGGTAAGAAGGGATGATTGTGACGGGCTGGGGGAAATGACTCAGTAAATCCAAAAAGTGTAACCTCTGGGAAGCAGACAAACTTTAGTTTATACGTACAAAATACACGTGGCCTTGGAACCAAAATAAACAACTGGTATGAAAATTTTTTAAACAATAACTACCACGCCTTCATAAATGGAGACTTGGCTCACCGATAGTCATAAAGATTCTGAACTTTTTGATTCACGGTATGTAGTATAGACAGAAATCTTGCTTCCTCTTGTAAGAAATCTGGAGGTGAAATTCTGTTGGCTGT
The DNA here is from genome assembly GCA_022664845.1 of Lepisma saccharinum. Lineage (NCBI taxonomy): Eukaryota > Metazoa > Arthropoda > Insecta > Zygentoma > Lepismatidae > Lepisma > Lepisma saccharinum. Next base: position 34,399 of record JAGDQP010001060.1, read on the forward strand.
AAATAAAAAAATTCGAGTGCAGGAAGTTTCCTCCCCTGATATCCCTGGTCTAGACTGTATTCTAGCCAAACGTTTTGTAAATAATGTTACTTGTATATTTGTCTGTGTTGTCTATATTGTACCTGCGTCCCCTAGTTCAGTATACCAATATTATTTTGATTTTATATATAGTGTATTACCACCAGAAAGCAGCATTCTTCTAATAGGCGATTACAATATTTCTGAATTGAGAGGAACTGATTTCGATTTACTTAACTCTACAACAACCTGGCGTTTGATGATTTTTTACAATTTAAAATCTTTCAACAATGTTAAAAACATATATGGTAAAACATTAGATTCAGTGCTTTCTAACTTTCACAGTATTGTTGTAACGCATGAACATGACTCAATCGTTCCTGAGGATGTTCATCATTCTGTATTATTAGCTGAATTTATGTACACTAAGCGGAACAAAAAATATAGCAAAATCACACACAATTGATTACAACTTTTCCAAAGCCAATTACGAGCAATTGTATCGTGACATTGCATCAGTCAATTGGGAAAGTGTATCGGATAGCTTATAATACATTCTATAATACATTATACATTATACTCTTTCTATAATACATTATATGTTATTTTCGATAAATGTATACCACGAAAAAGACCTAAACTAAAATACCCTATCTGGATTTCAAATTACTTAATTAAACTAATCAAGAAAAATACATACCACCGTAGAAAATGGAAACAAGCAATCGGAGGTGTTAGTAATCAGTATAATAAATTAAAAGAATTACGTACTCTTTCCAAAAAAAGAAATATCAGCAGCCTACAGAACTTATTTGCGCAATTGTGAAACTAACATTTTAACTGAACCCAAAAACTTTTGAACATTCATAAAAAATGAAAGGCGTAAGTCAGAATGCAATGTGCTAAATTACGAGGGACAACAATTAAGTGAAGAAACAGCTATTGCCAATGCATTCATGAAACATTTTCAAGTAGCCTACAATATGTCAAAATACAACCTTGATACTTTAATTGAACACAATTGTTCTGAAATTTTAGACAAATCATTTCTCGAACAGATTGAACTGAAGGACGTGGAAAAGCTATTATAAAACTGAAACCTCGGACATCTATCGGGGCTGACAAAGTCCCATCCTATATTATCAAAGGCTATTCTGAAATACTAAAATTGTCACTGCAAGCGATTTTCAATAAAACACTAGCAATTTGTGAATTCCCTGCCAAATGGAAACTTACCGATATCTGTCCCATTGCTAAAAGTAGTGGCACGAGTAATGATATTAAGAATTATTGCTCAATTGCCGTAATATCTGCGACAGCCAAAGTATTTAAGTTTATTATACATGAACGTATACACTCACACGTTCGCTCTATTATCTCGCCCTTCCAACATGGATTCTTGACAAATAAATCGACTGTAACTAACCTTGTTGAATTCACACATTTTTTAACTAGATAAATTGATAATAGTGGTCAAGTAGACGTAATTTACAGAGACTTTTCGAAAGCCTTTCATGTCATTAATCATGACATCCTACTTAGCAAGCTTGTAACATTCAACTTCTCAGAAAAACTTCGCCAGTTAATAGCATCCTATTTGTGTCAACGTAAACACCGTGTTCGTTACAAAAATACAAAATCACCGAGGAATATGTTGTAAATTCTGGTGTGTATCAAGGATCGAACCTTGGACCTCTTTTGTTCTTATTATTTGTAAATGACTTGCCTGCTGTCATAACATCCTCCAAGAAACTTCTGTTTACAGACGATTTGAAAATCTATTGTAGTATTTCCTCCAAATTGGACGCGGTCTCCTTACAAAATGATATTAATGCAGTCTCCAATTGGTGTAAAACAAACATGTTATTGTTAAATATTAATAAATATAGTGTAATGTCATATATGAGAAAAACAATCTATTTGAAATTCAAATACAAAGTTAATGACTCTCCACTAGTTCGAGTGGATTCTATTACTGATCTTGGTGTAACCCATTAGGTCAAAGTTAGAATACGCAGCAATAATATGGGATCATAATACACAGAAGAACTCTCTGCAAATTAAAATTATACAGTCTAAATTTGTACGATTTTTGACATACAAAGAAACTGGAATATATCCTAAATTTGAAAAGTACTCAGACCTGGTAGATAAGTACAGATTACAATCTCTTGAAAACAGAAGAGTTAATTTTCTCTTAACTTTCCTTCACAAACTCTTACACAGTAAAACCGACTCAAAAAGCTTATTATTTGAATTAGGGCTGTATGTACTGCATAGAGTAACTCGACCGCGTAATGCTGTCTTCCACCTTTTGGCCCAAAGAACTAAAGCAATGTACATATCCCCTATTAGGAGAATGGTACCAGCAGATACCACGTGGTCTTCGAGACGCCCAGACAGGTAAGAGAACATATACTGCGAAACCCTAGAGTATACATAGGGTACGAGGCCACAAATGTGAAGGACTTCCTGGTAGTGACTATGTTCCTAAATTGCCACGATTACGGCCATCTCGCTGCACACTGAAGGAATGACACATGTGGATATTGTGGGGAGAAAGGCCACAAGAAAACCGACTGTAAAGACAAGGAACAAAAAGTCTGCATACCATGTAGGATGAGGAAGAAGCTGTGTGGGGCAAAAAACCAACAGAAATGCCCTCAATATAAACTGGCTTTACAAAGAGTAATAGATAGACAATAATACAAATTCGACCCATGATCAGGAACAAAAATCCACAAAAAGAAAGAACCCTCCCCCCCCCATGCAGATTAAGAAGGAGTAGGAACAGACTCATATAATTCAATAAAACCAAAAAGTTGGAGATACTAAAAAAAATTGATAAACGAAGAAACATCAACCAAAATAGACAGCTTCCTCATAATCAAGAATGGATACGTCGATATGCAGCATGAAGAACAAATAGTAATGCACTATATAAACCCGGACTTGACAACTTTCCCGAGAGGTTTTGCACAGCTTGTGGCTCGCACACATGACGAATATGAAAGCAAAAAATTGGAACACTATAACTTTACAGAAGAAAACGATAGAGAACTCAATATCTATTTGTCAAAAAATAGATACAATAGCAAATTTATGAATATTAAGTCATCAAGAGAGACATTCCTAGAAGACCTTCAAACAACCATGAACGAAGAAGAAAGAGTAAAAATTACGATCCCCACAGTAGGTATGGGCCTATGGAGAAAAGATCCTCAGGAGGTATTACTTATACTTAAAAAATGGGAGAAAAATATTAAGAACGTAGGCTTCGAGATGGTGCTACAAGATAAGAAACTGTTTGAAGCCCATAAAAAGAATATGGAACACAATCAGAGATGAAAGTGGTCGAACTCCGAATCGGAGAAGGAGGAAGAGAGAGATCTCATGGTGAAAGGAAAACAAGACCAAGAGCTTGAGAATAGAGACGTTGCAAATTGCCACGATAAAAATCATCTGAAGAAAAAGAGGAGATGATGGAAATCCTGGATACCTAGATTTCACAAAAGAAAGAAAAACAAGCAAACTCCAAAACAAAACAACATAGAACTAGAAACCACAAAAGAGAACAACTGCGAAGGAACTGATGAAGGATCAGCTGAAGAAGACGAACCGGAGGATGGGAATAACCCTAACATACTTTATGATAATCTAAATAAGGCCTACATACTTTCAAGACTAGAGGAACCCCAAATGTTCGAAGCAACACTAAGAACCATTGTTAGGAATATCCATAGCAATGGGAAAAGTATTCCCTTCCCGGTGATTGACGAGGTGGACAGGATTCATCTGCGAGCAAACGTAATTACCTCAGATCCGCAAGAACTATGGAAGCTGGTGATTGGAGTCTTTCAAAGAAGAAATGAGTGCTTTCAACTTAACAATGTATACCGTCAATTTGTGATGGCATATGGACGAGTTATTTTCGAACCGACACTCAAATTTCCAGCATGCTATATCCACTTGAGAAATCCATAAAATATTCAAATTTGTCCAAGTGAATCTAGACAGATCCAAGCTAGCCACACACGAACGTAGGCTATACTGTGACAAGGAGCAAGTGGATGTAGCGTATGTCCAAGAACCTTATACCAATAAGGGCAAAATGACGGGAATGAGAACAGATGACAGAATACTAATACCAAATGATCCAAATCCAATGGTGGCTGTGATTATCTTTAACAAGAAAATAGATGTACTAGTAGATTCAAAAAACACTTGCAGGTGAATCCTGGCGCTGAGCATGGGGCTAGGAGGTGACAAAATAACACTTGTAAATATATACAGCCAATTCTCTATGCCAGCTGATATCTTTGTACATAAACTTGAACGAATTTTGGAGGGGTTTTATAGGGGAAATGTAATGATTTTGGGAGACATAAACGTTAAATCACCGCTTTGGCACCGCCCTGAAACGGACGGAAAAGGAGAAAAATACGAGGATATAAGAAATCTATATCAACTAGTTGTCCAAAACAAGGCAGACCAACCACCAACTTTTCAGGCGGCAATTAACATAGATGTGAATTTGACAAGGAGCAACCTGAACACATACATAAATGGATGGAAAGTAATGGAAGATGTTACCACGAGTCAGCACAGCGTCATTGCCTTCAATATAGACATAGCGAACAAGGATGATAAACAATTTAACGAAGAACCAAACAAAATTAACTATAACGTAAAAAAACTAAACTTCAAAAAGTTAATAGAGAAATTAAAACTACCACAAATCGAAGAAAATGCTGATCTAGAGGACTTGACAAAAGAGATAGAAAAAGAAACTATTGAAGCAATAATGAAAACGGCACCGACACCAGGAAATAACAACAACCGCAAATTACTTTTCACTCGGAGTTTGGATAGATTAAAGAGAAAAATGAAAGCAAGCAGAAAAACTACCGAGCGGCTGGAGACCACGAACTGAGAAGAATAAGACTTAACAACTATACACAAATAAAGCAAAAATTCGAGAAAGAATTATACGAAAACAAAAAGAAAACTTGGGCTCAGTTTGTGGATCAAAACCTATGCAAGGATATCTGGGGTATGACTTACAAGATCGTAATGCAAAAACTAAAAACTAAAGGGATATTACATACACTAAAGAAAGAAGATGACACATATACAAAAAACTGGCGTAAAACAATGGAACTATTAGTCACAAAACTATTCCCGGATGACCAAGTAGAAGACGATAATGAAGAAAATAAAAGAATAAGACAAGAGGCAACACCGCTTATGAAAAAACAACCAAGAGATGCCATGGATAACCAATGAAGAAGTAGCAGCTGTAATAATGACCCTGAAACCACATAAAGCTCCGGACGCGGACCAAATTAGGAACGAGATTTATAAAGCGATACCAGAATACTGATCTCTGTACATGTCGAGACTATTCAACGAATGTCTGAAGCAGGGAAAATTCCCAAAAGCATGGAAAACTGCAAACCTCGTTGTATTGTTAAAAGGAGAATATAAACCAGAAACTAGCCCAAAGTCCAACAGACCAATCTGTCTGCTAAACGTAATTACCAAATCTTTGAAAAATTATTGATAACAAGAATAAATGTAAAAAGAGTAAACCTTGAACAGCGCAGAATACAGAACGGATTCCGCCGTGGCAAATCGACAGAGGATGTAATCAACGAGGTTTGCAGTAGCATAAATAATCCCAAGAATGATAACTGTAAATATGTTTTAACAATATTCTTCGACATAGCGGGGGCCTTTGATAACATATGGTTGCCCTCCGTGCAAAAAGTACTCAAAAATCTAAATATACATCCTGCAATATGGAAAGTTATGAAAGACTATTTCAAAGACAGAAAGATTCAAATTGAAACGGCCGCTGGCGTTGTGCAGAAGACACCAACAAAGGGTTGTCCGCAGGGCTCGGTCCGGTTGTCTGGGGTATAGTATTCCAGCCATGCCTGCAGATGCTGGATGAGATGGAAAACTTGGAAAGAGCATTGGGATACGCAAATGATCTGGCGGTCGTGATTAAAGGCAACAGCCGAAATGACCTACAAAATAAGGCAAATAACATTATAAACTATATGACGGCGTGGTGCAATAACAATAAGATATCAATTTCAGCAGAAAAAAACAAAATATGTGATCTTTAAAGGTAAACTAGACTATAACAGAGGACCTACAATCAAAATCAATAATACATCAGTCAAAAGAGTTAAGGAATTTAAATATTTAGGCGTAATATTGGACGAAAAGCTAAATTTCAGAAAACATGAAGCTGAAGTAAAACACAAAGCAAAATAGCACACAGAATAGTGAACATTGCAACAAAAGAATATCGTATACCACTAAAAATAATAAGAACGAACCACGACGTCATAATACGCTCAGTAGTGGGTTACTCCGCCAGTGCATGGTGTCACCGAGTGGACGACATAAGACAGAAACAAATTTTTGACAGATCGCAACGACAACTACTGCTACGGCTAACGGGAGCATACCGGACAACATCAGTGGAGGCGCTTCAGACTGCGACAGCGACAATGCCGATCCACCTACAAATTAAGAGATTACTAGCCGCGTACTGGTTAAAGAAAAACAACGAAAACAAAGTCAGAACAATTCTACACCAAACAGCAGAAGACAGGAAAGAAATACAAGAAATCTTAATCAGAGGGTGGTAAGACGAATGGGAGACAACAACAAAAGCGAGAAGAGTCTTCAGCTTTTTCCCGGACGTGGCGGAGAGAGTCGGACTGCAACTTGAAATAGAAGGCGGCCTAATGCATTTCATAACGGGTCATGACCCATACAGACAGAAGCTACGGGATCTCCAGCTTGTAGAGGATAATTTGTGCTGAGTGTGTGGAGTGGTCTCGACCCCGGAGCACACACTATTAAGGTGTGAGGAAACAGACGAACTGGTTAATAAACAGAGAGCTATCCTGGGGGATACACCTATTTACAGTTCTGAGAACTCCAGAACTGGTGGTGGTCCTCCGGTAAACGGCAAACAAAGTTTCAGAGTACCACAGAAGAAAATTTGTGGCCAAGGCTGGGAGACCGTGAGAGGGACGTATGTAAAAACACCCAGAACTACAACCAGTGAGCTTTTTTGGGACAGCTATAAGCCGCAACAGCCGAGATTCACAACCGTGGCAAACGCGAACCGCGACCGCGACAACCGCATAGCGCGAATAAAACATCATGAACAATAGACATAGACAAAATATAACGTATTACGCGTTAAAACAGTACAACAAAGTCGAAAACGCAACAAACTCGAGCAATATATAAGACTACTTGAGAGCTGCTGGAAACCAGTAGCAGAGTGCTTTGTACGGAAGTCCTGCAAAAGACACTCAATTAGTGTGAGAGTGTAAATGAAATGGTGGAGTGACCAGGATGAAGTGAAAAAGTGTAGAATGAGGAATTATGCATGAAAACAGAACTAATGTGTATGTGGGCTGCGGAAGCCGCAACCCACAGGAGCTTAGTGAATAATCCCAAGAGTGTGTGTAAGTGTGAATGGAGAAGAATAGACATGCATATATCTAACTGTATGAAGAAAGAAGGAGGAACAGAAATAGCCAAGCTGGACTTTCCAGTGAAATACTAGCGGCCCTGTGACAAACTGGCATGCAACAAAAAAGAAGAAGTGACTAAAAAAATACCTTTCTTTTTTCTTTATTTCGTTACAGGGCAGCAGAAGGCGCGAAGAAAAGAAGAAGAAGCCTAACTCCAGTTTAACGTTTGTTTTGTCCTGTGTTGTCTTGTGTTTGTCTTCTATGTAATATATGTAATTCGTATGAAATAAAGCATATATGTGGATAGGGACTTCCCTATTGGGTTTCAAACAGCTGAGTACACGGCGTGTACCCACCGTATATCCAGCATTGTTCTTATATTTAGGTAGGTACACGCTTTCTTCTAAAATTTTATGGTTGGTACACGCCGTGTACCCGCGTGTACCCTCCATTCCACCCCTGCGTCTAGTTCAAAAACGTGTAAGCACAGGAAGGGAAACAACAGAGCATATATAAGTGAAGCAAGTGAAACAGACGAAGAAATCAATAGGAGCTGATCAGAGTACTTAGCACAGATTGAAAATACAGGTGTGTACAAATGAACTATTATTTATTTACTTCTTTAAGAGATTAAGGTTTTGAGAAAGATATACGGGCCGAAACGGGACGAGATGGCTAGAGAATGGAGGAGACTGCATAATGAAGAACTCCACAGACTCTATGATTCACCAGATGTTTTAAAAATAATAAAATCGCGATGACTAAGGTGGGCAGGCCATGTAGCTCGGATGGGGGAAAAGCGAAAATTATATTCTATCCTGTTTGGAAGTATGAGACCACTGGAAAGACCGAGACGTCATTGGGAGGACAATATTAGAAAAGATCTTCGAGAAGTAGGTTTTCGTGATGAAAACTGGCTTGATGTTGCCCAGGATAGAATCCAATGGTGAACGTTTGTTACTGCGGTTTGTTTGAAGTACATAAGTACGTTTGTTACTTAAGAACTTACGAGTTCCATAAGCCATGGAGTTAGTTAAAGAGATTAAGACGAGAATATGTTCAAGTTCACGAGCTCTTGTTGTTTCGTCTCACGCTAAAGTGAACCAAGTGAACAGTTAAGTACTAGATATTTCGGAAGACATTTCGTGTTACTGTATTCTATCCTGTTTTGGATTGTATTGTGTCACAACTTAAGGATAATCTAAAGCAACGGTCTCTAACAAAAGATGGCAGCACTACCTCCGTATATGTCTAATGTATCTTCACTCTTACACGAAATTTCCTTTCTGCTCCTACAAATTCAAACCTAGAGAGTTAAAACTTTCAGGGAAGAAAGTTCATAACCAATTCAAGGGCATTATCGATGCCGATTTTTAATTTTCTTTTTTGTTCACTGTTGAAAGAGCTTCATTATTATAGGTTTTGATATTCACAACAACAATTAAGCGATTTCAACAATGAAGGAAAATAAAAATAAAAATAAAAAATTGGTGTTGATCATGCTCTTGAATTGGTTATGAACTTTCTTCCCTGAAAGTTTGAACTCTCTAGGCTTCAATTTATAGAAGCAGAAAGCAAATTTCGTGCAATGATAAGAATAAATTAGACATATTACGGAGATAGTGCTGCCATCTTTTGTTGGAGATTGTTGTATCCTTAACACCCATTTCCAAGGTATGACTGAAGTGATGAACAGCATTCTTTTTAACCCGGCATGTGACAATACCCTTCCTATCTAATGTTATTCCATTATTTAAGATTACTGTGTGTGTGTGTGTGCATGTTTGTGTATGTTTGCTGCTTTAACTATTACATTAACAAATGTTTGCTAATTGGGGGCCCCAAATGCCCTCTTGCACCGGGGCCCCGAAGAGTTTTGTTACGACACTGCGTACAGACCTAAGAATAAGTATACTTCAATTAGACTATATGTAGAACTTACAAATTAAAATATTTGCAGCATTTAAGTAAGATCTTATTTCGTAAAAAAATATTTCAACCCTCACTATTCAGGTATTCTAAACATAATTGGTGAAACTTATCTAATTCATTTATTAGAACAGGCAGATACGGCTATTACACTTAACTTTATAAAACACTTACAATAAAGTTAAGTGTAATAGTCTTGTCAGCGTATCTGCCTAGAAAATTACATAAAATATTTCCTGTTTTAATTAGATAAATACGGATACGAGGCCTCAATATAATTTTATGTAATTCAATTTTAATTAAAAATCAAAATTCAATCTTATTTTAATTGAAAGCACTGAATCAGGTTTCGACATATTACAGGAATTACGAATAGAAATTCGACTTCAAAGTTCGTATTTGGAACAGTCTTACTCATACCACATAAGATGCATGTTAATGGAAGAAATTAGGAGAAAGCAGATACCATGAGTGTTCATTTCTGTGACAAGTATATTCATAAAATATTTTTATATCCAACAAATTTTACTGTTAATAATTGTAAAATATACAATTATGCATTTTAATAATACGATAAAAGCTACAGGCTGAGAAAAATGAAATATTTGGTCATGGTTTCATTTTTGTCTGTTTTCTTCACGTCATAATATTTTTAGGAACAAGATATGCATCATATCTCTTTTAGAGAGATATAAAATATTAAATTTTAGAAAGACACCACTTTACGGCTATTACATTAAATGATTAGCGAGTAAAATATTTTCCTTCGGATTACCGTTAGTCAATGATCTCAATCGAGTAACCTAGATTCAAGATTGTAAAAAAAGAAGCATCAAGCATGATATCCTGAATGTTAATTAGGTTCTCTTAATGTATTTCTAAACATCAGTTATCGGCAATACTGGAAGGATTTTTTATTCTAAACATCAACTTTCACGCAGTCACGGAAGTAACCATGTTTTGGCCATGACATTGCAATCGAAAACAATAAGGTCCAATATTAACGGACAGTGGATCTGCTTGAAGGTCAATAAAAAGTAAAGAAAAGAAAAACAACCAAGGAGTGAAAATAAGGACATCCGTTTAAAACCAAAAAACTGATCCGATTTCTTGACTGTGATGTTAAAAGAATAGTTTCTTTTTTTTTTTCAAGTATTGAACAATACACATTGCATTAGCTCTCATCGAGAAAAAACGAATTCATCTTCAACCTCTTCATTTCAAGAGCTATTATCAGAATCATGTAGGTAGGATGGCAAGTAGGGTTGCCAGTCATTGCGAATATTTCCGTAAACTATATCATTATCAGCATATGAGTTGGAAACTTCTCGTTCAGACGAGTACAGCCGAGCGCGGAACGAAGCTTTAGTGTTATGGAGGGAGGGGCATTACTGACATCAAAGTTTGTGTCTAAAAAAGAATAAATTGGCTTTAAAGTATGTGTCGTATACCATGCATCAATAGAATATGGATTTTGTATTAGGTTTCCTTACAATCCGTCAATTCTTTCGAAGTTTCTAACTTTCTGTGCTAATTCCATATTATGTTAAATTTTACGCATTATTTTATTTCCCTTCGACTCTTTTGAATTTGAGCTCAAAGGAAAAATAAAAAACAATTCGAATGAACCAAAATTCGAAATAACAAAACTATGCATTATTGAAGACTGGGTTCGATTTGCTGGTCTCCCACCAGGACCCTCCCCAGGTGGCGGATAGGGGAATGCCGACCAGATATGGTGGGTAGAGGAAATGTTTCAGGGAGAACCAAAACCAGTACAGCTGCCTTGCAGTTGATAGAGAGATCTACAAAGGCTAGGGAAGATAACTGCGAACAAAAATATCATGCTGAAGGGAAGCAGTTTCACCATTAGCACCCTTAGGGAGATGAATGACATCGGCAAGGCTCAGAGATAGACAAAGGACATTTTGAATGTCTGCATTTACTGCGAAGTCATAGAGCTAACAACTCTACACTGCTAAATCATGCCAAGACAGATGGTTCATGGATTCTACGTGCAAAATTTCTACCCGATATGCAAGTGCGAACAACACAAAATCGAACTCACCCAGAACTGTGTATAAACATCATCATGATCAATGACCTCTTGCCATATTTCCGGTAGAAGATGAATCCCACGCCAATAAAATCCCTCAAGTTTGGAGTTGAAGAACTCACGTAAGGCAATTTTCAGTCTCCAGATAATCAAAGGTCTTCCCAGTAAAGTAGTTCTGCAAAGCGTGAGAAATGTCTTTAGGGGCCAAGTCAGGGGAAAAGACCGGTGGCGTAAAAACTCCTAAATAAAGTCTAGTAAATTCTGACGTGTCATCCAAGCAGTATGTGCCTTATCGTTATCGTGTTGGATCGCTTCGACCGAAATGATTCTTGCAGTCTGTCTAGCTGTTGACAGAAGGTAGCAATAATGGTTGATTAGGCTCCAGAACCGTCCAATGTATTATTTCTTTACACCCCACCATACACTCAACAACGCCTTATTGGGATGAAGCTCTTGTTTGGACCTCGATGGAGGCAGTTCAGGAACGCAACACACAGTCTTGCGACGCTTCACGTTCTGGTACGTAGCCCACTTCTCATCTCCTGTGACAACCCGAGTCAAGAAGTGATCATTTTTGTACCGAGAAAGCAAGGAAATACATGTTGTGACTCGCCTCTCTCGTTGAGTTGCACTCAGTTGATGTGGAACCCAATGATCGAACTTTATGGTGAAACCCGGCGCTACAAGCCTTCTTATCACTGTTGTCCGGTGTACTTGGAATGTTTCAGCTAATTCCTCTATACTTGGATTCGGACTGACTGCAATAGCTTGGTCCAGCTTCTCTTCGGAAAACGCTGATGGATGCCCAGACCGCGGTTGATCTTGCCAGTTTCTGTCGCCGTTCCTGAATTTTCGAAACCAGCGGCGACGTATGGTTTCGTCAATTGCATCCTCGCCATATACTTGCCTAATGTTGCGGCAGGTCAAGGCAGCAGTACTCTCCTTATCGAACTCAAACAGTAACCAATGTCTAAAATGTTTCTTATTTGTCTACATTTGAACGGCACAGCACTCTATCCAGTTGTAAGCCGCTAATCCACATTCACTGCCTGCTGATGCTGTAATGTTCTCCCGATAACATGACCACCTCTTAGAACGCCATCTTTTACGTCAGAACGCCTTTCGCGAGCGACATATCTAAGATGGGTAGAACTTTACCACGTGCCTAATACTTTTATAATATCCCTCACATGGAACATCAGATTCAAGAAATAAAATATTTATAATTTTAAAATCATTATCAGTAGTCAAATTTTATAATGTATTTTCATCTTAAGAACTCCCATGATCCTTTTCTTCCTAAATATTATTTTTATTTCCAATAATTAAATCATTATCTCCAAATTTTACATATAATTTTCAACTTTTACCGATTGATCCATTAGGACGTATTCCAAATACTAAATCTTTATATTTTAAGCTAAAATATTGTGTTGCTTTTTTCCATGATATGTTTTTGTGGTTTAAGTGGTTCAATTTATTCAACCTTATCCTTAATTTTCCTCGTACACTTTATTTCTTGAGTAAATGGACTATCTTCATCTCGTAATTGTCTAGCATAAAAAGGTAACTCTAATAAATTTGGATATATTGCAGCCGTTTTATGTACTACAGGAACTAAGGTATTAATTAAAGATTTATTTTCTTCAGTTATTTTAAATATCTTTTTTCTTAATTCTTTTCCAACATCCTGTATTGTTCATTTCCAACATAGGTAACATAACAGAAGAATTAAACTCCAGTACATACTCGTAAGACAGGAATTGGAAAATGTATTTAAAGTTTTAAAACTAGAGATAGAAAATATAATTAGAATATTATTATTTTATATATGTGTTACCTATATGTTAACCGGAAATACTTTTGTTCTCAAAATTAGACTTAATGAACCAATATGAAATCAAAACTACGATTTAAATGTTCAGTTATTTGGTTTCTCTACAACTTATTCAACACTGAATATTTACTGCTGAAAATTATAAAATATTATATGGTGATTAAGAATTAATAGGAGCTAAAGAGCAATGTGATTTAATTCAATAACTCAGTTTTTGATAAATATATAACTCATTCAGAAAGTGCAACATAAATAGATTTGAAATTACCCCAAAGGATAGAAATATATATTTTAAAATATGAATAAAGAGGTAGCGATCACAGTTGAGAGTTTCGGCTCTCCTCTCCCAACACGTCTGGTCAGCGTGGGAGCAGTAGACCAACTCCTCCCTTCGGGGAGAGGACTCATCCAGTAG